>CM028368.1:29433122-29588808 GCA_016624345.1 Platycodon grandiflorus
CTTGAATCAAGGAGGTGTAGTTAACAATATCAGGTAGGATTCCCTTTCCAATCATTTTGGAAAAGAGCTCTAAAGCTTCAGTAACTTGTTGGTCCTTGCAAAGGCTGTCAATGATTGTGCTATACAGTACTATGTCAGGTTTGCAATTGCAAGTGTCAGAGTCTTCCATTTTTTGAAGCAAGGAAAGAGCACCATCATTGTTACCCAATTTGCACAACCCGTTAATAACAGTTCCGTAAGTAACTATATCTGGTTGGAAACCAAGGTCCAGAATTTGACGAAGTAACTTAACGGCCCGAGGAGGTTACCAACAAAGCAAAGTCCCTAACGAGAGTATAGTAGCAATATCCGGTTCAAAACCGAGTTTCATGATATTACCCAAAATGGAGAAAGCGAAATCCACCCTCTCCAAGTGGCAAAAGCAGTTGATTGCAATGTTAAATGTATAAATGTCGGGTCTGACCAGGGATCGGATCAAATCCCAAAAGGTGAAATTTTTGATTAGGAAATGGGAGTGGAATGAAACTTCAACTTTGCAATTGAAGCCAAGATTTGATTCAATTGGTTGATGTGGGGAAGGGGGCGGCTCTGAGCCAACTGATGGAACTTAGCTACGGCATGGTCCAGGTCATTGAAACTAGTAGTATTACGATTAGGAGAAGAATTTGTAGAAAGGAAGGAAGAAGGAATGGAGAGAAGATGGGGAAATGAAGGGATAAGCAGATTACCTTTATTCGATTTACATACAAAAACAGCCCTAGCAGCCGCCTTCTTCAGATATCCAAAACCAACACGCCCCATTTATCTCACTCTCTCTTTGCCCTAGCAGCGGCTGGCCTTCTTCAGATCTCAACACGCCCCATCTCCTCTCTATTATTACCTACTACTTTGCTAAAGCCTAAAGCTTTCTCTGGTGTGATCTCCACTAAAGTGCCCCTGCTTAGTTTATTTTCTTGCTTAACTTATTTTCTTTAATTAATTATACTTAATTAAAACTAAATTACTAGTATTAAACATTTTCAAAAGTATCTCCACTATCTTTTGAAAATGATTTCTCCCTATTTCCTACTACCTTGCTAAAGCTCTGGTTAATGTGAGAAAATTAAGTTTAGTTTTTACATTTTTAGATTAATTTATTAGGGTAGCTATTTACATTACATTTGAAGTAGAATAATATGGTTTATTTCTAAATTACTTTTTAATTCCTAACACATTAACATATATTTTTATTTTTTTAAATAAATATGTTTAGTCAATTGTGCTTATAACTCTCATATCGTGTTCCATTATCAAAAGAATATTATAGTTAAGGCATTTGTGCCAAATTTTAGAAAAATATTGGATATTTTATTTAGGAATAAATAAATAAATAAATTTAATTTAAATAGTATTACTTTAAAAAGTCAATTCAATTATAGCAATATGGTTAGTATTAAATTGACTATTGGCTTTAATCAACTCAATATTAAAATTTTAAATCAGTTGTTTAGGTTGGCAAAAGGTACTAAAATCTTGATACTATTATCACACTATGATTTTACCATTAAATTAAGGTTTAATTATCAATTTGGTCACGTACTTTTCAACTTTTTCATTAAGCTCACTCTACTTAATTTTTTTAATTAATCATTGTACTTGGCATTTGAGACACGTTTATCATTACGTCCAATTTCGTGGATGGAACTCTCAATTTTTCTAAAAACCGAAAATGCCCTTATGACCTTCAAGTGGTGACCTTGGAAGCGGCGGACTTGGTCGTTAGTCATTTTCCCTCATTTCCTCTTCATTCACGGTAAATCAAGAGGAAGGAGGAAGGAGCCATGAAGGTGAAGGAAGGAGGAAGGAGCCATTGAAGCGGCGAGACTTGGTGGTTGCCAAGCTTCATCTATTCCTAGTATTTTCTCAAATTGAAGCACATCAAAATGCAAGGAAGCTCAAATTCCATTTCAAGTAAATCAAGAGGAATTCGATCTCTTTCACTGATGTGATTGAAGAAAGGTTTTGTTTGTGTGGTATTAGGGCTCGAATGTGGACATCATGGGTGATGAGCATCAGGGTATGAGATTTTGATGCGCAAAGCTGGAAGGTATGTGATTTGGTTCGAAGCAATGAAATCAAAATTAGGTTTTTAATCAATTAAAAAAATTAATTGGGGTCTTCTTCTGTTTAATTTACGTTATTCTTCAATTAGTTGCTTTAAAATTGTGAAATTTGCCTAAATTTTTATAAATTTCTCGATGGTTCATTTGTTGTTTAATTTCTACTTTTTTTATGTTTAATTTTTGTCATTAGTAATGGTTTAATTTACATTATTTGTCAATTAGTGGCTTTAAAATTGTGAAAATTTGCCTAAATTTCAATAAATTTCTCGATAGTTCATTTCTTGTTTAATTTCTACTTTTGTTATGTTTAATTTCTGTCATTGATGATGGTTTAATTTAATTATTTTTCAATTAGTGGTTTTAAAATTTTGAAATTTGCCTAAATTTCTATAAATTTCTCGATGGTTCATTTCCATTACAAAAATTTTCAAATTTTGAAATTTTGATATATTTTGTGAATTGGTAACGAGGATGAGGAATATAAGTGCAACTTGTAGCGACCCAAACCCGGATCGCTAGTGGTGCTAATCCTGGAGACTCACGCGACCACTAGCAGGGAGTAGCCTGGGTAGGACCCAGAGACTTCAAATTGCCTAGTCATGGGTTCGTGCCCCCTCACATTCATATTTAAAGACCTTTGTCCTTACCTAGAGGTCGGGGTTCGAATGTGAGGAGGCATGAGCACCTGACAAACATCGAAGTCATAATTAGCTATTACGGTAAAAACTGATAAGTATTGTGCATTGAACAAACCACTCTTTGGAAACACTCCATGTGACATGGGCAAGAATCCTTTCTTGGAATCTTGCATGTTGAACTATTTTCAACACTTAGTCAATATATGCACATTGATTTAGGCCAAGCAACCTTTTCGATCTATCCTATAGATCTTAATTCCCAAAATATAGGATGCTTCTCCTAAATCTTTCATTGAAAAATATTTCTCTAGCCAACCTTAACAGTTGCAAAGTAGGAAAGTCATTTTTAATGAGTAGTATGTCATCTACATACAAGACCAAAAATATCTGAGCTCCCACTAACTTTCTTGTAAACACAAGGTTCATCTTCGTTCTTGATAAAGCAAAACACTTTGACTGCATTATCGAAACGAAGATTCGAACTCCTAGAAGCTTGCTTTAATCCATAAATGGATCGTTGCAGTTAACAAACTTTATTGACATCATCTGGATCTACAAAACCTTTGGGATGTGTCACGTACACATCCTTAAGGAGGTTTCCATCAAGGAAAGCCATTTT
This sequence comes from Platycodon grandiflorus, assembly GCA_016624345.1. Lineage (NCBI taxonomy): Eukaryota > Viridiplantae > Streptophyta > Magnoliopsida > Asterales > Campanulaceae > Platycodon > Platycodon grandiflorus. The sequence continues at coordinate 29,436,482 of CM028368.1, forward strand.
GACGTCCATTTGCCAAATCTCATAGTCGTGATAAACTGCAATAGCAAGCAAGATCCTAATGGATTTAAGCATTACGATTGGGAAAAAGTTTTTGTCATAGTCTATACCATGAACTTGTCGAAAATGTTTAGCCATAAGTCGCCCCTTAAAGGTATGCACGACACCATCCATGTCAGTCTTCATCATGAAGACCCATTCGCACCCTATAGGCTTTACTCCTTGGCGGGTCAACCAAAGTCCATACTTGGTTGGCATACATGGTTTTATTTCAGATCTCATGGCTCCAAGCCGGTTACGAGAGTACGGCCCATTAACGGCCTCCTCATAAGTTGTAGGCTCATCTTGATCCATGAGCAGTTCGTCATGAGGTTGTGTCATGAGAAACCTATATTTCTCGGGCACTTGACGTATCCTACTAGTCCTACGAGGTTCTTGTGTTACCTGAGTATGTTGTTCTTCCACAACACTTTGTGAAAGTTGTTCATGTTCCATTTTTTGATAAATGTTTGTTTGTGGGTCTCGAATTTCTTCAAGGTTTATGTTTCTCCCACTAGTTCCTTTAGAGACAAACTCTCTTTCTAGGAATACACCAATCCAAGCAACAAACACTTTGTTCTTAAGCTGGATTGTAGAAGTAATATCCTTTTGTTTCCTTAGGATACCCCATAAAATAACATTTATCCGATTTAGGGCCAAGCTTGTCAAATTGTAAACGTTTTACATAAGCTTCACAAACCCAAATTTTCATGAAAGACATACTAGCGGACGCTTCCCGATCCACAACTCATATGGTGTCTTTTAAATAGATTTAGATGGAACATGGTTAAGAGTGAAGTAGTTGTAAGTAGTACATGTCCCAAAAAAGAGTCTGGAAGAGTAAGATGACTCATCATAGATCAAACCATGTCTAACAGTTTGATTCCTCCTTTCGAATACACCATTACATTGTGGTGTTTCCATATGGAGCGAGTTAGGATAAGATCCCACATTCTAGATTATCATCAAATTCTTGACTTAAGTATTGCCCACTCGATCTTGATGTGCTTTTATACTTTACCAAGTTGGTTTGTACTTCATTCTTGAATTCTCTTGAACATTTCAAAGTTGATTTGTGTTTCATGAGATAACAATGCATGCGGGGTCATCGAGTGAATGTGATGAAGTAATGCCAACCACCTTGCACTTGTGTTTAGTGGATCATATACATCTATATGTATAAGATCCAAGGATCATTAGCCCTTTCACCTTGAACGGTGAATAAGGACTCGGTCATCTTTCCCAATAAACAAGCTTCACATACTCATAAGATTCAAAATCAAATGAGTCAAGAATAAATCTCTATGGAGTCTTGAAATATGATTTTGTTTATATGGCCTGAACGATAATGCTAAAGGTAAGTAGGGTCATTGTTGTATTTTAGCCTAGATTTGCTTGAATCCATAACCTAAGTCTAAGACAAGGTGACTAATGGGCTGCGTGTACATTAGTGTGGCAACTTGTACTTAGGCATAGCTTGAATAGCTTAGGGTTGCTAATTGTATAAGTCTTGAAGAAGATAGCCTATAGGACATCGGACGTCCTCGCACAATAGGCAAACAATGCATTAGCGATCTTTTGGTTGAATATCGGACAAGCTCATATCGGCCAAGCTTCATCGGCAATGTTGAAGAACCTTGAAACGTCAGATAGAGATCTGCCTAAGACATGTCCTAATTTGAAGACTTCAATGCAACGTTAACCTGCAAATCACATTCAATGAAGGTTTCCATTCTTGGCATACACTCGGAAAAGGACATTCCTCTATGACACCTGAGCCTATTTTTAGCAAGAGTCGGGAGACAGGTACGAGTTGCGGGACAACCTATCAGGAGTCAACAACAGATTAGAGCATTAATTGCTCTTAAATTCAAGTTTGAAAATCACCAACGGCTCTAGCTTCCTCCTGCATATAAAAGGAGACTTCATTGCTGCATTCAATATTCTTCAATATCAAACTCTGAATCTCCATAGTCTTCAAGTTAAAGGCTTAAACGTCCTATCGTATACATACATTGAAGAGCTTCATACTTAGACTTCTAGTCCATTAAAGCTCTTCATTGATTGCAACACCTAGCTTTTCATAGCTCACGAGAATTGTATCTTATTGATATCAATTCTCCCACACAACACTTGGTCAACAAAATTTTTGTACACATCCATTAGAGATTTAGTTTGTAAAATATCTAGTGGAAAAACTTAGTACACGATTTTCAAATCCAAAGTTGACCACTTTGGTTGTGGACGTAGCACTTATTTATAAGTGTGAACCATATTAAATATTCTGTCTATTTGTGTGTGATTGTGAATTGATTGTGTTGCTTTAAATTTCGATTTCCAATTTGTTAAGCTGGCGATCTTGACCTGAAGATCGGCCATTCTCAACTTGTCCTGCTTCACAAGACTTCCTTTGCAAAATTTTTAAAACCCTAGTGAAGTAAGATTTTTGAATCAATTTCAAAAATTGGACATAGGCTATTCAACCCCTTCTAGCCTATATAGAGCAACCTTGGACCTAACAATTGGTATCGAGCTTAACTCTTTGAAAACTTGTTTTTCCGAGATTAACCTCTTGAGAGATTAAAGATCATGGCTGCTCACCAAATGTTGGCTTCAAACGTGAACCATTGTCTGTCTTGGATGAAGTTCACTTTGACATCTGAAAGATAAAGTCAAAAGACATATGAATTCAATTGATAAACGTTTGTGGAAATGTGCAGATGGACCCGAAATTCCAATGAAGCCTAATACACAGCAGCGGTAGATCCAGCTGCACTGAAGTACCAAAGCCAGAAGAGTGGGATGATGAAGACGAAAGAATGATGCTCTGGATGGAAAGGCCATCAACATCATTACAGTTGTGTTGATATAAGCACTTATCAGTTATCAACTTGGACACGACAAAGGAAATGTGGGAAGCCATCCTTGAATATCTTGAAGGTGATGGTGAGACCAAGAACAACAAATTATATACCTGCATCCAGAAGTTTGACTCCTTCAAAAGGATCCCAAAGAGTCTGCGAAGTGCCTATGACGATTCTATGAGGTAGTCAACTCTTGCTATTCCTTAGGAAAGAAGTATGAAAAGAAAGAAATAAACATGAGATTTCTAAATGCACTAGGCGGTTTATGGCATGTTAAAATCAACGCCATGAAAGAGTCAAAAGATTTAAACAAATTGACTCTTAGAAACCTTTATGCTAGTCTTTCGGTTTATGAGCTTGAGATCCAACAAGCTCGAAATGGAAAAGAGTTTTAAAAACTTGTCCTTACCGGCCATATCTTGAACCTTCTGTTCAAAACACGATGAAACACCTTCTACATCCAGTGAAGATGATGATATTCTTTCGACGAAGCCTTTGCTATGTTTGTAAAGAAATATCAACGTTTCAAAAGGTTTAATAAACCATCATCACATAGGCGGTCTTCTCACAAAGCTCCGTTCCTTATAAAACAAGCTCACCAAATTCTCTCCTTAAATCGCACCATCAAAAGGATAATGAGCTAGTTTGTTTTAACTATAGGAAACCAGGCCATTTTGCCTCTAAATGTCCAAAGCCAAAATATGAATTTTATAAGAAACGTCCGAAACTAAATTTCAAAAACAAAAAGGGATGGTGGTGAAGACATTGATGAAAGCTGCCTACATGGTGTGACAACGACAACGATGAGGATGACTCTTGTGACTTTCTTGAAGCCAACATATGCCTTATGGCCGAGGAGTCACCACATGATTCGGTGAGGTCACTACCATTTCAACAAGATGCAGTGATGATGATGATGAGCTTAATGAACCTTCAAAGGGAGAGCTCATCAAAGCAAACAAAGACATCTTTGGAAGAATTTTCAAAATTCAAAGCCTATGTGAAATTAGCCAAGAAGCATGAACTAGGCTGTCTCGAGAAATCAACCTTGATGTCTAAGATCAAAGATCTTGATAGACAACAAGTGAAAGTATCAAATTGCAAAAAGAGAACAAAGCTTTGAGTGAAAAGTGGACTTCTACTTGAACACATCAAGAAGATAAATTCGAGAAAGATGACCTTCAAAGGTTGTCAATACTTGGAATAACTCTAAAGGAAACTTTGATACCATTCTCTCAAACCAGAAAACTTTAGATGACAAAGCGGTATTGGTTTCCAAAGTGAGTTCAAAGTAGGTAGTTCTTCTAGTTTTCAAAAGGATGAGACATCCAAGTGATTCTTTGAAGAATTGGTGTAGAAGTTTCTTATGACCAGCGATCTCCCAAAGGCAAGGACTTGGCTTTAACAAAGTTCCTTTTGTTTATCCCAAGAACACAAAAGACAAGTCCAGAAAGCAATCGCAGAATGACTGCTAATAGTGAGTCGAGCAACTAAAACACTGCCATTAGTCACCCTAAGAAAACGGGGATGACTAATAGCAAGTCTAGGAATTCTCGGCTCAAACCTATTAAATTTGTCAAAGGCAAGGCTGCGATCTCAACACTTGCCTATAAAAGGGTAAAGAAGTGAATTCTAGATAAAAAGCTTAAAGGACATGTGCTGTAAATACAAAATCTTTTGATAAGAGGTCTACCTATGGTAAACCTAACATCAACAAGAAAAGGCATTATCGGCCTAAGTCCTATAGGCCAATTATCGTGAAAGATCATTCAAAGGCTGGCGATATTAAGAAGCCTCAAAATCATTACTCATGTTGAAGGATTTCACAAATGCTCTTCTGCAAATGCCATGGTCATGAGATTCATGAATGCCTTGAGATTCACACCTAAATCTAGAGGATTTACTCCTCCAAAGGTTAAACAGTGTGGATCCCAAAAGTTGCTAACCTTGAGGACCCAAAAATAAAAGGGGACCATATTCTTAAATGTCTATATTTCGGGAATGCTTTATGGCCGTCAATGAAGAAGAGAAAGATCTATGGTATCTAGGCGGTGGATGCTCAAAGCATATGGTGGGTGATCCAAATCTTCTCTCAAGCATTGTTGAAGCAAAGGGTCCTCGGTCATATTTGGAGACAACTCAAAGGGAAGACCATTGGTTATGGAAGTATAATCGAGGCAATCTCTCTATCAACAAAGTCTCTCTAGTTGAAGGTTTAAAGCACATCTGTTGAGCATATCACAATTTTGTGATAAAGGTCTAACTGTCGGTTTTCCTCAGTCAATGTCTCATAAAGGACAATGAGACATGTTCAACTATCTGACGGGGTTCGAAAAGGGAATGTCTATCTTTGTTGACCTAAATCTTTGTTGGAAGAAAATCAAATCTATGCTTGGTTGCTAGGTCATCAGCGACAAGTGGTTGTGGCATAAAAGGCTTAGTCATCTCAATTTCAAATACCGGAGAAGCTATCAAAAGACAATCTAGTTGTTGGTTTGCCTAAAATATCACTGAATCACTCTCTGCGAGCATGTCAACTAGGCAAACTACACAAATCTTCTTTCAAAAGCAAGCCTTGCCTATCAACAACCTCTACGGCTCTTGCACATGGATTTGTTTGGACTGTAACTACTACAAGTCTTGGTGGCGGCAAGTATACTCTTGTGGTAGTTGATGATTACTCAAGATTTACTTGGGTAGAGATGATGTCCTCCAAAGATGAAGCATATGACATCATTCTAAACTCTTGAAGACTACGGACTCGAAGTGGATGATATCTCGATGTCGATCGGACAATGGAGCAGTTCAAGAACAATGGTGTCGCCAAATATTGTGATGACCATGGAATTGGTCACAATTTCTCGGTTGGCACACCTCAACAAAATGGAGTTGAAAGGAAGAACAAAACTCTCATTGAAGCGGGAAAGACAATGATTCTGAAGCCAAGCGCTATGTATTTACGGGCGAGCGTGAACACACCTTCACACAAAACAGGTCCATCATAAACAAATTTCATAACAAAACTCCATATGAAGTATGGAGAGGCGGAGCTCCCAACATTGGATTCTTTAAAATATTTGGTTGTAAATGCTATGTTCTTTACAATGGTAGAGAACATAGAGGTAAATTTGAATCCAAAAGTGATGAAGGAATTTTTAAGGATATGCCAAGTTTTCAAAAGCATACGAGTTTACAATAAAACTTCACTTAGAGTTGTTGAATCTGTACATGTTTCTTTTGATGAATTTGATTTCATTGGGCCACATTTGGCTCCTAAGGTTACTAATGATTGATGAATATGAGGCAGTGCGAAAGCCAAGTCCCGATCTGCTGATCCTCCTTCTTCACAAGATCTTCCAAGAGTCAACTGTTAGAATCCTCAAACGAACCAACAAATGAACACTCGAAAACCACGAATCACTTTGCCTTCCACACCGAAGTCATACAACCTACCTTGGAATTAACCTACCCTTTAGAAAACCAAGCTTGAGTCACTTCTACTTCTCAAGAATCCAACTCTGCTAGGTCAATAGGACAAGTTCAACTCGAGAAGTTAGGGAAGTAAAAGATCATCCTATCACTCAAATCATTGGAGATCTTAATCGGCGTTCAAACTAGACAAGCTTCAAGGAATGAATGCATGTATTCTGCATTTGTATCTAACATTGAACCCAAAAGATTGATGAAGCTCGGAAGATCCAAGGCGGGTGGAAGCTATGCAAGAAGAGCTAAACCAATTTGACGGATGCCAAGTGCGGTCATGGTCCCTAGGCCTAAAGGACAAGCGTTATTGGCACAAAGTGGGTTTTCGAAACAAAATGGATGAAAACGGCAATATTACAAGAAACAAGGCAAGGCTGGTAGCCCAAGGATATAGACGGGGAGGGCATTGACTATGATGAGACATTTGCTCTGTTGCAAGATTAGAAGCTATCAGATTATTCTTGGCCTATGCCTCTTACAAAGACTTCAAAGTTTATCAAATGGATGTAAAGAGTGCTTTTCGAATGGAGAACTTCAAGAAGAAGTCTATGTAGAGCAACCTCCTGGATTCATTGATTGCTCAAGAAGAGAAGATGTCTACAAGGCGAGGAAAGCCCTTTATGGACTCAAACAAGCTCCAAGAGCAGGTATGAGACCCTTTCAAAGTTCTTGATATCTCAAGGCTTTGTAAGAGGTCAAATTGACACTACTCTTTTCATTATGAAACATAAAGGTCATTCCTTACTTGTTCAAATTTATGTTGATGATATTATCTTTGGTTCCACTAATGAAAATCTTTGCAAAAGGTTTGAAAAGCTTATGCGAGTAAATTTGAGATGAGCATGATGGGAGAGCTCAACTTTTTCCTTGGTCTTCAAATTCAACAAAGTTCAAATGGTATCTTCATCAATCAAGCCAAATATGCAAAGGATGTTATCAAGAAATTTGGTCTTGAAAATGCAAACGACTTGACACTATGGCGACTAGCGCCATCTTGACAAAGATGAGAAGGGCAAGAAAGTGGACATGACTCTCTGGAGGCATGATTGGTTCACTTTTATACTTAGCTAGTAGGCACGATATCATGTTTCTTTGTTTGTGTTTGTGCTAGATTTCAAGCTGATCCAAAGGAGTCTCACCTACAAGCGGTCAAAAGAATCATCGGATATCGATAGATACTCCCAATTTGGGAATACGGTATCCTAGAGATTCATCTTTTAATCTTATAGGCTATTCGATGTTGATTTTCTGCATGTAAAGTTGACGAAAAGCACAAGTGGGACATGTCAATTCTTAGGAAATAGACTTGTCTCATGGGCCGGCAAGCAAACCTCTGTTTCAACTTCAACAGCGACGAGAATACATAGGCTGCTGGTAGGCTGCTGCCCAATCTTTGTGGATCAAACGGCAACTAGTTGACTATGAGATCAAAGCTGATTGTCCTATAATGTGCGACAACACATCGGCAATCTCGGTTTCTCAAAATCTGTCATGCACTCCAAAACAAAGCACATTGATGTGAGATATCACTTTCTCAAAGACCATGTTGAAAAAGGTAACATTAGCATGCAATATGTGCCTACGAGAATCGGTAGCGACATCTTCACAAAACCACTTGATTCAACCAGGTTTGCATATTTAAGAGGAGAGCTTGGTATGCTTGACCTCAATCCTTAACCCTTTCTAGCAAATTCTTTAAGTTATTTTATAAGCTAGCGTTATTAAAGCGCCTACGTGATCGGCCGATCGCAACTCCAGTACATAGACAACCTTGAGTAAGTATCTATATTCATATCGGGTCTTCTATAAAATAGGCGAGGCTTTGATAAAATAGGCGGACTTAAGTGCGCCATACGTACGGTGACTCGCAAGTCATAAATGCGGATTTCAAATTTTATCAATTACGATTTATTGACTGTCGGAGGTATAAAAGGTGAATTGTACAGTGACTTATCACGGTTCTCAACAACCGCCATTTTCAAACTTTCAAAAACCGTCCGCCTTCCATGTGCAATCTTACTCAAACCTTCTCAAATCTCTAAAATCTTCGAGTTTCAATCTTACAATCATCAATGGTAAGGCCTTCTACAATTTTTCAATCTATTTATATCAAATTTTTCGGTTTTATTTTGACCTAATTTGCTCGGTTTCAAACGTTCGCCATTGATGAATTGTAAACTCTTGCGATTGTTGCTTGAATCATGCTTATTTGGTGAAAAATGTGTTTGAGCTTCCTGATACTATGTTTTCGTTTTATACCATTTATTGGCTCAAGAATGACAAAATCATGCTTGTTGTGCAACCAGTTCATGAACTGATTCTTTATGTCTTGAATTGTTTATGTTTTGGGTCTTGATCGACGATTACTTGTTTGATAAATATCTGTTGATGATCGAATATCTGCTGAATACATATTTATATGTTGTTCTCATCTGCCGATTATGTAGGGAAAATCTAAATCCTCAAAGGCTTTGCCACTTCTTCATCCTCGCCTCTGCTAAGCCAACTAGGGCTGCAAAGGCTGCTGAGCTCCCAATAAGGATCCTTCCCGGGTCAAGTTATCATCCTGGGATGACGATAGACGAGATTCCATCATCGGTACATCTGTGGTGATGCCCGCTCAAAGATTTGGTGAATGTGGACTTCTTTGTTCCAACTCAACGACACCCACTGACAATTCTCTAGGAGGAGTTTTACACAAGGATGATCCCGCCTCCTCCTCCAGCTAATACCAGGCGATCAACTTAAGCTACATCAAGGGCTACATCGAGGCCACTACATCAAGTTGACCTATAAGGATATTGGAGAAATCCTTGGACTTTGTTGAAGGCAAGCTGGACTTGACCGATGCGGAATCGGCGCTTGCTTGGGAGATGATGAGGGTCGCGACGAGAGAGGTTTTCAAGATGTCCAGAACCTCTTCCCGGAGAACCCCTATCATATCGGCCATCGCTCGACAAGAGCATTTTATTCAAAAATGGCTCGAGGGACATCTTCACCTCCCGGTGATGTGGACCAAAGCCGTGGTCCTTCGCAAGCAACTCAAGCGGGCCAAGATCATCTTCTCAATGCTATCCCGAGTGTTCTTTGAAGTCCAAGCTCACCCTTCCATGAAGAGGCCCTTCGTAAGGGTTATTAATGTTATCCTCCGGCGTTATGAGGAGATTGATGAGCTAGTCGTTAATGACGACCTCATCAAGGTGTCTAACACCTACGTCTTCACGGTCAACAACATCACCCGCTATCGGGATGATATGGCCAAAAGACAACCAACGCGGTGAAGGCTGCTGTTGCTTCTGCTCTTCTTTATCTGCGTCTTCTGCTTCTTTTCGCTCTGCTCTTGCTCTTGCTTCGGTGGCCCTCTACCCAAGCCGGCAAGGGTAAGAGGAAGGTCTCCTACTGCGCCGCCGGGTTACCTGGCCGAGGAGGAGCCTACACCTATTGATTTGTTGCTGAGCACTTTGACCTTAGCAGGCCGGACCATGATCCCTATGAGCCTGGAGCCTCCATCCAAAAGCCCAAACACTCTTCCTCTCTCACTCCAAAACTCAAACAATCCCGCAAATCTGCCGGAACCAAGGCGAGGTTGAGAAGGACTCTTCACCTTCCAACCACCGACCTCTCCAAACGGTGATCTCCCTCCTAAAACCATATCCACATCCTCAAAACCACCCAAACCCAAACCCAACAAACCCTCCGGCCTACGGATGAATCCTTTGGTCTTCCCAAGGTAACATCCGCTCCCTCCATCCCAACGATCTCTACCCCCTTTGTTTCCCAAAGCGGTTTCAACCCCGATCCTTCATCGTTTGTTCCTCCATCGGCGAGTCCCCTCTACCACCTCTCCATCACCTACTTCCTCTTCCACACCTACTAAGTCCAAACATGGCAAACGCTATAAGAAGAGTGCCAAGAAGCGGGTGCACTTTCGAGGGGCTGCTGATACAACCTCTTCACCTACATCTTCCTCTCCTACCCAAGCACCATCCACAACACAGAATCCACCTCTCAACCACCATCCTCCAAATGCTCTATCTCTCCCTCTTCGACCTGCCTACCCCCAACGCCTCAAACCAACCCATATAACCACCTACTCCCGAGGTGCGGGATCTGCTTGTCCTTCGAGACAGAGCCTAAACCCAACCTGCGATTCGACCCTACCTTTCTTCCCTTGACTACCCCAGAGATTTCCCTGCCGGCCTATGTCTGCGGTGAAATTATCTTTAAGTGGGGTGCATTCTATGACCCCTTCCTCCCGCTGGTCCCAACTCTTTTCTCTCATAACTCGGCGGTTCAAGATCTTATGATCTTCAACCAATGGGTTACAATTCACAAGGACCTAGGACTTCCTCTCCCCACGAATGGACATCTCCCCTTTCCTATCTCTGCCTAAACCACCGGTCTTCACCCTTATATGCTATCCTTCCATCCTTCTTCACTGTGGTCTACAACTTCATTGATGTAGTCATCACTCTCTAGGCTTTAACCCTCTCATCCCCATTCTCTTCAATTCTCCTAGCCTTTCCCCTTTCTTTTCTCCTCCTCCTTTTTTATTCACCCCTTTCCTATGACATCTACATAGAAAGGCTATTCCTATTCCTCGCATTTTCCCTAGCCAACTTTCACCTCTACCGGCTATATTACCATTTCCTCCTCCACCATTCTCCAACATCCTCCGGCCAATCCACGTCCTCCGACCATCCTCCACCCTCCCCAAGCACCGGCTATCCTTCTCCTCAGCAGGTCCATCCTCTCCTCCCGAGTCATCGACTCTTCGATACTTATCTGGAGGTGCATAAGTTTTTGAAAGATTTTGAGGTCATCTCGTTGACGACCAAGGCCTGCGCCCGGCTCTGCGATCAGTCCCACATCACCCATGTCCAGTGACCGCATGACCCAAGTCATGGAAATTTCTAGGGGTGCCAAAGCGCCTTTGATGCCCCTACGCTCCATCTCTGCCCGGCTGCTGCTAGCCGCCCGGATCTCGGCATCTTCCTCCGCTACCTCGCCATCTTCAAAACCAATTGGGACAACCTCTCAACAAAAATGATGCGGACCATCGACATGATTGAAGGCGGCTACAAGCTTGTGCTTCGGTCTCAACGCCATGCAAATCGCTCTGTTCACTCCTCCGTACGAGCGACACGCACTCTCACATCCAGCACTTGGCTTTCTATCGCAAGGAGCACAAAAATACTAAGGACCGCCTCGGATTCATTGATACCTCGCTTGCGTCCATGAAGGAGGAGATAGCTAGACTCAACAATGATCGGTAAGCTCATTGAGCATAATGCTCGCTCAGCGAGAAGAACAAAGAACTCTCCTACGAATTGGCGGACACTAAAGAAGAGCTAGCGGCGGCAAAGAAGAGATTGCAAGACTTAAGGTGCTGTTGACTCTAAATGGGCATCAAGAGGTCATGGGCAATCATCGAGCAAAGGCAAAGGTCATACTTCATCTCGATCATCCTCTCGAACGGCCGATAAATTCTTTTTGTATAATCTTTTGCAAAAACTTTGTAATTAAACTTCTTGTTTAATTAACAATGTCTACATTTTAAAAGTTTCATGCTTTGTTTATGAACTGCCTATTACTGTGTGTGCATGAAATTTAAACCACCGGTTTAAAGACATGTCCTATATTGCCTATTCTCGCTATTACGCATGTTTTTAAATTCAGTCTAATTACAAATGTCGATGCTTAATTTCCTGTTTGTAAACACTTTGTAATTCTTGAATACAATGACCTTTGTGTAAGTTCATCTAGGGCATGCTTATTTAATATATCAATCTTACAAGCATGTTATTACTAGACTTGAACATGGTGGTGATATTGTATTCGTAGGGTCATGGACTCAAGCAAATAGGAGGAGATTGTTGTATTTTAGCCTAGATTTGCTTGAATCCATAACCTAAGTCTAAGACAAGGTGACTAATGGGCTGCGTGTCATTAGTGTGGCAACTTGTACTTAGGCATAGCTTGAATAGCTTAGGGTTGCTAATTGTATAAGTCTTGAAGAAGATAGCCTATAGGACATCGGACGTCCTCGCACAATAGGCAAACAATGCATTAGGTCTTTCGGTTGAATATCGGACAAGCTCATATCGGCCAAGCTTCATCGGCAATGTTGAAGAACCTTAGAACGTCCGATAGAGATCGCCTAAGACATGTCCTAATTTGAAGACTTCAATGCAACGTTAACTCGCAAATCACATTCAATGAAGGTTTCCATTCTTGGCATACACTCGAAAAAGGACATTCCTCCTGCAATGCACCGCCTATTTTTAGCAAAGAGTCGGAGACGACGCAAGTTGCGGGACAACCTATCGAGTCAACAACCGATTAGAGCATTAATTGCTCTTAAATTCAAGTTTGAAAATCACCAACGGCTCCTAGCTTCCTCCTGCATATAAAAGGAGACTTCATTGCTGCATTCAATATTCGTCAATAACTCCAACTACTGTATCTCCATAGTCTTCAAGTTCTTAAAGGCTCAAACGTCCTATCTGTATACATACATTGAAGAGCTTCATACTTAGACTTCTAGTCCATTAAAAGCTCTTCATTGATTGCAACACCTAGCTTTTCATAGCTCACGAGAATTGTATCTTATTGATATCAATTCTCCCACACAAACACTTGGTCAACAAAATTTTTGTACACTATCCATTAGAGATTTAGTTTGTAAAATATCTAGTGGAAAAACTTAGTACACGATTTTCAAATCCAAAGTTGACCACTTTGGTTGTGGACGTAGCACTTATTTATAAGTGTGAACCATATTAAATATTCGTCTATTTGTGTGTGATTGTGAATTGATTGTGTTGCTTTAAATTTCCGATTTCCAAGTTGTTAAGCTGCGATCTTGACTGTGAAGATCGGCCATTCTCAACTTGTCTGTGCTTCACAAGACTTCCGCTGCAAAATTTTTAAAACCCTAGTGAAGTAAGATTTTTGAATCAATTTCAAAAATTGGACATAGGCTATTCAACCCCCTTCTAGCCTATATAGAGCAACCTTGGACCTAACAGTCATCTTCCAGTTATGGGCAATTCCTCTTCCAATGTTCTCCGCAATGGAAGCAGGTTCCCTCTTTAGCTACACCACCTTTTAGATTTTAAGGCCTTATCTTTGGACTTAGGTTTAATCTTCCCTATGGTACTAGACCTCGAGGTTGATTTATTCCCTTTTCCTTTCCTTGGACCATCAAATGGTCTTGTCTTTGTCCTTGTTGATGTTTTGTTCAGCAGTCCTCAACACATTGAGTAAGTCTGGTTGTGATTTATCAATTTCATTCATAATGAATTGATTGTATCTATCGAGCAACGATAACAAGATCGGATTAGTAGTCAACCCTTGACCTATAGGAAAGTCAAGGTTCTCAACATACCCAATCATCTTGAGCACATGAGTCCCCACAGACGATCCCTCTGCTAGCTTGTTGGAACAAAACCTTCGAGACATTGAATTCTTCATGCCTAGCTTGCTCTTGGTAGAGCTTCTTCAAATGTACGATCACATCGTACGCCTCCATGTTCTCTTATTGATTCTGAAGCTCAGAAGTCATGGTAGCTAGCATGAGACATCCAATGTCCAAAGCATCATCCTCATGTTTTATGAACACTATGTTCAGCATGAGGAGCATTAGTAGCAGGTGTAGTAGGTACGGGTTTCTTAAGCACATATAACTTCTTTTTCTGTTTGAGAACAATTCTCGAATTTCAGTACCAGTTTAGAAAGTTATTTTCAAATAACTTGTCCTTGTCAAGGACTGATCATAATGATGAAATTTGTGTATTAGTAGCCATGGATATCTATCACAGAAAATTATGCAGAAAAGATATCATTAAATATAAACTATATTTAAGGACTTTATAAATATAGCTCCCACTATTTTATATCAAATTAATGACCATCACCATTAATTCAAAAAAATATAAAATATTTTTCTAGTAGGCCAAGACTCATATTTCATCTTATCTCAAATCAGCTCTGGCTGATCATCCAAAATTTGATTATTTAGGTAGAAAACAATTTTCAATTACATTTCTATGTAACTCTTGGATCAATTAGGCGAATAACTCTTTATTCTAATTTATCTGATAAATTATATCCCAATTTCATGCCTCTAAGCCTACAATCGAATTGTTCTAGCTTAGTTAAGTTAGACCCAATGATGTGACAGTTGAATATTACTCAATTATTCCATTGCGTCTCATCTAAGATAAATCAAGGTACTCACGCTTTGGCAGACCTACCATTGAATGATCTTGACCATGACGAGTGTCACATATTTGGAAGGCATAAACTTAATATTTTAATTAAGGGATTTTAAAGTTTGTTTGATCTCATCATTTAATATATCGCTAATATATAAATATATATCCATGCCTCATATACATCAATAAAACAATTATGTGATGTGGATATGACCCTAATCTAACGATTTTTGTCAAGCTAGTGAGAAGTTGAATAAAAGGGGTGAAGCGAGAAAACGAAGAACTTCTCCAAGTGTTTTGTTGTCTCCAAGTTCCCCTTTACTTTCTATGGTCGCCGTCTTCTCAAAATAAATTACAATTTTCAGAAATCTTATTATAACATACGAGGGATTTAGATGAGAAAAGAATTTACATTCGAATGTAAAGATAGAGGCACGACAAGCATGTCATATTTTAAATAAATAAAATAAACCATCCATTCAAAATCGCATAAAGAAAATATTTGGGTTATATCCACGCACCATGCAATAAACAAGATAAACGACATAAATAATTTAAATATCTTGTTTAAACTCAATTATATCCATTATATAAATAAGATTATATAATCCATGTAATTGAATAAACAATGTAAAGGGTAAATAAAATATTTGTTTAAACCCAATAAGGAAAATTATATTATTAAAGTATTGTGTTGTCAAAATTAATTTTAGAATCCTTTTAGTAATCAAATTACCAAAATTAAGTTTTCAAATTATATTCTAACATATTTAATAATCAAATTCAATCTTGGAATCCTTTAAGTAATCAAATTACGAAATCAAGTTTTCAAATTGAATTCTAACACAATTGATAATCAAATTCAATCTTGGAATCATTTTAGTAATCAAATTACTAAAGTCAAGTTTCCAAATTGAATTCTAATACAATTAATAATCAACTTCAATTTTGAAAACCTTTTAGTAATCAAATTACTAATATCAAGTTTCTAAATTGAAGTCATTCTAATTATTCATCACGTGAATTTAAAGCGTGTTGTAAATTACCAATTTTGTGTATTGATTTAATTTGGGATAAATTATATTTGAAGAATCATAAAAACAATTTTTATTAATTAACATTTAATTTTGAAATCTGAATGAATATTAAAATCAAAACTGTATCAAAAATTACACAACTCACAATGCAGCTTGATGGTGAAGCTTGACGATCATGCTTCAAGTTTTCAGGGGTCAAATATCGCCATTTACTTTTTATTAATATCAAATTTAGCATTTAATTTTGATATACTAAATAAATAAAAACAAGAATAAATATGACACAAAGCATCATGATGGTCTAGTGGATGTTTGAAGTTGTCATGCTCCAAGTTGCCATGGTTTGATTCACCCCAAAACCAACTCTTTGAGGCTCCCATCTTTTTATTTTATTTTAATTTTTTTGCTTGAAAATAACAGATTATTGAGTCTCAGGAGGTAGCACCGCACAGCATCATCATGTCAAGATGCTTGCGTGCCAAGGCTGTTTGTTTTGCAGTTTTGTTTTTTTTTTTAAACTTAAAAACAGATTCTTAATTTACTATTCAGAAACTTTCTTCAAAATTTATCCCAACTAATTAAATAACATAAAACAATTTATCACACACAAAATACATATTGCAACCCTTTGCAATTATTCGAATAATTTGCAACTTTAATCTTTCCTCAAAACTCTTTTCGAATAGGGTTTAATACATAAAACAATTTTGTAGTATTAACTATTAATACAAATCAATTTATATAATCGCAAGTTGCTCTAATACTGGGTTTTCATCGAAATTAACGAGGCGGAATAACAAAACTTAATTTCGAAAACCCTCCCAAAATCCATGCGAATTAATATAAATTAGATTTAGAATAATTACCCGATTGTTTGAGCAAGCAATCTTCGAAAGAATCACGCTTGTATTACGATCACCGCAACAACGATTTGCACGACTTCTCTATGGTATCCACACGAACGGATTGGACAGGATTTGATTCAACAATTTTGTGCTAGACAATTATTAAATCAAAGTAGGGAGACTTCTTCGTACGAAGAACTAATTAAATTTCTACTTTTCCTCTCTACGAATTTAGTGTTCACTAAAACCCTAAATCCTTTTGTGTTAGATTCACCTATGACAATCAACGGAATCCTACCTATTTATCTTTTTGGGAGAGGGGCGGCCAACTTAGCTTCCTAGTTTAACTAGAACTATTTTGGTCCCCTTTAATTATGGGTGAATTACAGACCGGTCTCTTTTGAACAATTTGAATTCGCTATAGTACCCTATATTTTTTTTAAAACCGAATAAAGGCGTTTTTGAGGCGAAAAGACGATTATGCCTTTAATGAAAGAAAAACACGCGCACATCAGTAACTCAAGGCATCTCAATACCCAATTTAAGGCATCCCGATACCCTAATTGCGATGCCTAAACAAATCAAACAACTGGGAAATAAAAACAATAAGACCACGATGATGAACTCAAAACTAACAACTACTTTCTCACTCCAACAAAAAATGAGCGAGCTCTCCGTTGAGCCTTCCCGCTACGTGCCTTAGCGAGCGGGGGCCAACTAAAAAAATGAGATTGTCATTGCTCACTAGGGCGAGCTCTCCGTTGCTCACTAAGGCGAGCTGTTGCTCAACTCTTTTTCTTCCAACTTCTATGGAAAATACTCCCTTTACAGTCCAGCTTGGGCTTGGCTTTATGGAAGGAATCCTTTTCACCTCTTACCAAATAGCTATGGTCAGGGCTATCTTAATAGACTCCAGTGCTCCGCATTGGGATCCCTTCGTCTTCGTCTTGATCTCCTTTCTTGGCTCAGTATGTGGATTCAAGAAGAATTCTTCGTCTTCCGTGGAAAGAAGTTCTCATCTTCTATACTTCCTGTGACTGATGCCATACCGAAAGAATAGAGGGAGGTTGGTATCTGACCTTCTATTTCAAAGCTCTAAGTTTTCTCCACTAGGTGAGATGCCAATAGATAAAGTTAAAAATAAATTTTTCTCAATTTTAGCAAGTTTTCTCTACTAGCAAAAAATTCAAGCACCCTTTTTCAAGCATCCCGATGCCCAAATTTCGATGCCCAAAATTCAGCATCCAGGCATCCCGATGCCCAAAATTTTTACCCTCAAATACTCAGGCATTTCGATGCCCAAATTATGCATCCCGATGCCCAAAATTCAGCATCCAAACATCTCAATGCCCCAAAATTATGCATCCCGATGCCCATTTACTAAATAATTATAACTCGAAATACTAACATGAACCTAGAAAATTTTGGCAAGATCAAAATCGATCAAAATGGTTGTTTTTGGATCGGAAATTTACATACAAACATGTATTAACTTCCTATAACAGTATGATATTGATATTATACAAAATCCAAACTCAAATCATTGATTAAAGTCCCAAAATCAGTCCAAGAACATCTCCCTCTGTTTTCGGACAGCACACTGCCAAGCTCGATTTAGATCTCGAAAATAGTATTTTTTGGTAGAAAAATTGTGCACAAATATAGTACTAAGTTAGGATAACAGTATGGGATTGATTTTAAATAAATTCGAAGCTTAAAACATAGACTAAAGTGGCCAAAACAGCTCAAGAACAAGAAAAATGGGATGAACTCGAAAATTTGAATTTGATCAAACTGACCAAATTTGTATTCTATGCATGGAAATTGATCCTTAAACATGAGAAGACTATATTAACAACATGAAATCATTTATACATCAATTCGAACCTCAAATCTGAAGCAACGATGTTATTGAGGGCATTTTAGGAAGAAAACTATCAAAGTGTACTTTAGCGGTTTAAAAAAATGGGTGGACTTTAGAAAACAAACAATTATGAAAGTGGACTTAGGCACAATTTTCTGCATTTAATTAATTCACTTTAAGCCCATTAATCCAATTAATGGCCCAAATAAATTTTAATCTAATTTATTCTAAGTGTGTGACCCAATAGGTTCCTAAATTACATTGGCAATAATTAACTACTATATATGTGAATATATGTATAATTAATTATAAACAATGAACAACATCTAGCAATACATCATTGTTACCCAAGTAATAGGAATTATCAGAGATTAACATAAATGAATGTGACCAAAATAATTCTTGTCCCTTTATCCTAATATCTAATTAAACACAAGGCATGGAACGTGTCATCCTTGTTATAGTTTAATCTAGGTTTCTTGATCTCCGAGTAGAGTTAAATAGTAGACAAATAAACTCAATATCAAATATTGATTTATTTGAGCACGGCCATGCATTTACTTAAATCTCACTCATCAAGGGGCCCACAGATATTATACTCCCGTTATGTAGGAGAGACAAATTCTATCTACATCGTTCATATCCCTCAGCATGATTCGTGGTATATCCAATATCCGACTTTATAATCACCTTGTTACAGAATGACGTTTGTCGGTATCAAAATATACAACTCCTCATCTAAGTATATAACGACTTCAAGTCAAAGGACAACAAACACAATGGTCACTATGAGAATCGCTTATGACACTCATGTAACGATCCACATAGCATTCTCATGTGGGTCAATCCAGTACGTCGTTACACTTAACAAGTACTTATGTATAGACTAATATCAACTATATGAGTCTCAACACATACTAGTCTCAATGCATTATTATTGCCCTTATTAATAATAATACTTGACTAGGGATATTTTTTAATAACACTTTTATTCAAAAAGCTTTATTATGCATTAATATGAATAAACAAATAAAATATAATAAATAAATGCCTTAATAAATAATGATATATCGTAAAATAGATTTGCCTCTAGGGCATACACCAACAGTTGCTCCATGAAGTTGTCGCGGACAATTGTGCTACTGCTACTGTACACAATTGGCAAGGATCGACAAATGAAACTGTAGTTAATGATTATGTTGTTGTTGATGTACACAAATCACAGGGACTGATGCTCGTATCCTAAAACTAAATAAATGTACCCGATCGCCTTACGCACGATCTACAAGTACCTGTTGTGAACCATTTTTCGTATTCACGTCGACATATAGGCTCAGTCATCTTACGACCCGAGGCACTCTATACGGATCTTGCCACTTACAAAGACCAACGGACCGTTGTTCGTATCCTAAGAACAAAACAATGTCGACACATACACAGTCGCGTTTATTTCATACAACTGTAGTGTCACACCCCAATTCAAGCTCCTACACAAAGCCTAAATTCGGGCATGAACCGGCTATACATAATCAAAATAACCACCTGTTAACATAATACAACTGCGGAAATAAAACATGGCAACATGCCATTCAACTTCATAAACTAACAAATATACAACTGAGTTTACACAACTCATCCAACTGATATACAAACCAAAAGAGAAGGCATTCAGTCCTTATATACAATACAAAAAAAAAAACCAGTTTGAAACCTAGACAGTATAACAAGACTACTTTCTAACCATATACACAAAATAGAAACTACCCCAAAAGAGAATCAACCACTGCTATCTCACAATGAGCCGCACGACCTCACGCACGTGACCCTTTTTCGCTTCGATCTAAGGAAAACATTAGTGAAAGGGTGAGTCACCTATGACTCAGGAAGATTCCACTATACTTATGCATGTCATGCATGTATACAAAGATATCGATGCTAACACATAGCAACACATAATCATCATAACCGATAAACAACCAAATCTCATTACCGGCGCAAGAAGGCTCACGATCGCAAACGTCTCATAACAGTGAAGGCAATGACCAACTTACGAAGCAATGAGCTATACAACATTTCATATCACGTATTTAAATAAGTAGTAACGTCACGGGATCATATACAATAGGATATCAAAGTCGAGGTACACCTTCGACTAATCAGCTCCCCTTATAACCCCACTTGATTTCAAAGTTCATATCATATCATTTCAAGTCGTATAAGTCGTATATTCCGCGAAATAAGTCAACATGTCCCAAGTCCCTACAACCTTGGCAACCATGAGACAATACCACTCTTATCCAATAATCTACGTGGTATACTACTTATTTTGGCCAAAATAGGGACGCATGCCGGATTAAGATTGCCACAACTTGACTATCACTGCTCTCCGTCCCATGACAGTCGGTGGTCAACCAAAACCCCCTGAAAGTTATAATTCGTTTGTGCACTTTTTATTAACCAATTCATGTTCATACATTATTTCGTATTCGTTTACAATTTCGGTGTTTCGTTTATCCTTCAAGAATCAATTCAAGTTCTACTTTCACGAATCCACATAATGAACAAGTTAACCATCTCAAATAACTCAATTCCAAATCACAACCTATTTATCACAGCCATGTTACACACTTTAATTAAGCTAGTTTCTCGCCGATTTCATAAATTCAAGTATACAATCAGATTACAACGTATTCAACGTTAATATAAACACCAATACATTTTATTAACACATACCCATAATCATATCAGTCTATTAAACATCATAGCATGGCTGGAATTCATGATTTCACCATAATAACAACTCAATAATCACGTATAACCAAAATTACCCAATTAAACTACAAACATGAATAAGTTAGAGGTCCCTTACATAATTAAAGAGCTAAAGCACCGATTAATCCCTAGAATCCAATGCTTAGACCAGCCAAGAACTCAAGATTTCCACCCGTTAGGTGCTTCCTTGAAGGAAGAACAAGATACAATGCAACAAACCCTTGAAACCCTAGGTTGATTTGGTGAAGTTTGGAGAATATTTGAAAGAGAAATATATATATTGTGTGTTCTAAAGCCTGGGATATTGTCTTCCCCTGTTTACCCACGACCTAGGCCAGACAAGGGAGCCCAAACCAGGAGGTGGCAGCAAGATCAAGTCAAAACAGGAGCTGGCACAATTCTGGATCGGGGCTGGCGCGGTCACGCCAAGGTAAGAGGCGCAAGCGCGCCTACTATTCATGCACCGACCAATTTTTTGTTGTTTTGCTCTATTTCCATGGTTCGATCACTCGAGCAATCCTAAACTTGATTGTATAACACTTATAACACATCAAAGATTGTCTCTAAAGGTTCCATTTCATCCTATGATCAAATCAAAGTCACAACAAAATGAAGAAAACACGAAAACAACATTGAAAACTGATTTATTTTGCAACTTCGAAATAACACAACATCTTTCTCTTTTTCAAGGCTCGGTTTAACATTATGAAACATATATAACATCAAGTATATCTGGGTTCAAAGTATCATGGATTATCTCTTCGATTGCGATTCGATTTATGCCACAGAACAATGCAAGAAAGTAACATACCGAAACATGCAAACATGAGTTTACGACTCATCCATTTGTAATCGTGAACCAAGATAATCAAGTTAACAATGCATGCACATAATCATAAGATTAATATGCTAATGAAATGCTCGAGTATTACATGTAGGGCTAGAGAAACCCCTACCGTGGGCAATGGTAGGGCAAGGCCAAGTGTATTGGCCTTCGGCTATTACGTAGCCCCGCTCCCGCAATAACCGAGCATCAATACACCTCCAAAAACACATATGCCAGCTGGACTCGATGCAATGCACAAGTAGATATTTACTCGTCATGTTTAAACAAATCAAAACATGTTCTAATAAATAACAACTTAATAATATCAACATGATGTGTTCTATTGAATCAAATACCAAAATCAACTCAAGGTGTTTGTAAATACTAAAAACATAATCAATCATCAATGTAGGATGATTGTCCTATCACATTCTAGAACAATCACATGTACACCAAATCATCTAAGTCCGCTAATGTTAGACTTCACAATCGCAACATACGTAAATCTACTCGTACTTACAATCATTGATCAATGCATAACCATTACACTCAACTTGAATTTTTGAAGTGCATTAATTATCAGTAATCTAAATGGTCACTAATGGATCAGTGTATAACAAGGACCTGAGAAATTTATGGAGATTGGATGTTACAAGGAATAAAACAATCTCATGTGTTACAATCAATGATCTCTCAATAACTAAGTAGTTGGGAGAGATTCAGACAATGATTGAACTAAAGAGTAAATACAAAGAATAAGAAATAGCGATAAATAATCTAAGTATTTTTCTCTTCAATGAAGTTTCAGAAATCTTGAGAGTATTGAATGCTAGAAAATTTCTGAGAGACTTCGTAGTTGTTAAGGTCACCGTTCTTCAATGTATCTTTGGCTTTAAATAGGCAGGGATAGAAAAGTTGTCGTTGGACTCATTGAATGATGTTTGACTTTGCATTAAATGTTCTGATGGCGTACAAGTCAAAAGACGGTGAACAACTATTCCTCAAGCCTTGTGTTGTCATAGAAGAGGTAGGTAATACTTGTCATTTCATTCTGAAATAAAGCAAAAAGGCTAGGAATGAAAAGTTATATTCATTTTGTTTCATGTTAGTGTTTTCTCTTAAGAAAACTTAGACCGACATATAAATCCATAATTGTATACTCTTTTGTTTCTAAAAATATAATTTCATTTGACAAGTCAAACTCTTTAAGGTATAATTCCATTTCCATAATCACCCTGAACGTCATTAAACCCTCAACTAATATACGCTTCCGATAGAGGATATGCTAAATAGAGATGGGGACTAACCGGTGGCGGATCCAAGAACTTTTTCGAGTGGGGGCATACTTAGAGAGATAGAGAGAGAGAGAGAGAGAGAGAGAGAGAGAGAGAGGATGACTACCTAAGTTTTCTCAATATTTTAATTTTTGGTTTTAATTTTTTTTATTAACGTCAAAACGACGTCCATAGGTAAAAAAAATTGAGTGTTGTTAGCAATAGGTAAAAAAAAAAAAAACCAACAACGAACATAAATATAGGTATAAAACAAAAATCAAAAAAGAACATAAAAATATATTTTAACAATGAAAAAATTGAGTGTTGTTGCTAGTAAGACATAAACCAACCATGAACATTAGTATTGTACCTTAAACCAAGGCAATCATATCACTTTCATACTATAATTATGAAAAATATACTCCGTATTACATAACATAAATTTAAGTAGGGTGGCACATGGGAATTTGGCCTGCTGGCTTGAGCTCATGGGTTCGATCCTCCCAGGAGTTAGAGGGAAGGCTTTCTCTCCCTAGGATTTATCTCCTAGGCGCTTCTGTGCGTGCATGTGTGTATTCCAGCTTCGATAAGTTAAATTGAGATTGGAACTACCATTGAGTTTAATTTTTCGGGTAGTGGTCAGTTCGTCACCTTCTCTCTCTCTCTCTCTACCAGTTGTCCGTCAAAATTTTTACTAATTGTTTTTTTTTTCTTTTTAAAAGAGGATCAATAGTGGTTCCCCACTTACCCCCTGGTGACTCAAACCTAGTAGGTGAAGCATCTTACCAACTAAGCTGTACTTGTCAATCGGAGCGAAGAGGTGAAATTTTTATAAAATCATAAATTAACATTCTTGGGTCGGGTTGTCCATAAATGGTCGCCATTGAATTCGTCGGAGAGTACACCTATCAAATGTTAGCGCTCTTAAGCCGGGATGTCCATAAACGTGACCATTGAATTTTGGCAATGCTAATGTTGACTAAACGTATTTGGCTCGTCTCACGACCCTCGGGCCTCCGGTACCCATGTCTAGTTGGTGGCTGTAGGTTGTGGCCTTATTTCTATAGTATAAGAGTGTTTTTGATAGGCCATTTTAACACCATAACTTTGAAATGGCACTACTTTTTTGGCCGGACAAAAATAAAAAGTAAGACTTTTTCTGAGATGGAGAGCATATTATATTTAAAACATCACCAATGCAAT
Source organism: Platycodon grandiflorus (assembly GCA_016624345.1). Taxonomy (NCBI): domain Eukaryota; kingdom Viridiplantae; phylum Streptophyta; class Magnoliopsida; order Asterales; family Campanulaceae; genus Platycodon; species Platycodon grandiflorus. The sequence goes on from CM028368.1 coordinate 29,460,905, forward strand.
TGTGAATTTAATCTGACAAGGCTCTGTGAGTAATTAGCACTTTCAATCACATTTGACATTTTTTATCTCTTCTTTTACATTCAATTAGAAGAGACCTCTCAAATGCAAATATGAATTTGATCTCATATAACATGAGTTCCACAATTAAAGTGAAGAGAAATAAAATATAGTTATTTTTTAATTTAAAAAATAATGATTAAGATGTTTCCACACCGTCAACTAGAATGTGAAAAATCCACATTCTCATCCACAATGTGAAAAAAAATTGTTGCCATATCATATTTACAAGATTTCTTCACATTTGCATTGGAAATGATTTTTTTCCAAAGAAGATTGGTACCTATTTTTTCTCACATTCACATTAGCATTGGAGATGCTCTTAGTATTTGGGACACTGAATGCAACATCATCAGGATGCATAAACAGTTGCTTCTTAAACTAAGGAATCACCTTTTCACTTCACTTAATGGAAGAGTTTCATTCAAGTATAAGAAAAGGTACAAACATAACATTGAAACCTACTCAGCCCGAACGTCACCCATTTGGCCATCGTATGCACGCATCATAGACATGCTTCCAGATGTCTCCAGTACAGTAGCAACCAATAACGATGGCCAGCGAAGTCCCTCGGAGAAAATGTTAGATTTGAAGAGCATCAGCTATTGATCCTGCGAGACTCAGGACTTCAAATGGAGCTTTATTTGCAATGGCCTTCACAGTATTCGGGCACGAATCAGTGACCCAAAAGTAAGCAAATGGCTTCTTCGAATCTTCATATAAAAAGTAAGCAATCAGAAGCAAAACATACTTAGTAAAAGAAAAAGAAACAAACTACCAAAGCACAGAAACAAAATAGACATGTATAAGATCAATTACAGTGCCATAGTAATCACCTTCACTCTTGTGAACAAATCGCTCCCACGACTGCTTAGGAAACACAGCATGCGTGACATAAGCACTGACCTTCGTTGCACCATGAGCTGCTAAAACTTTCTGCAAGAACAAGAAAACATTGGCATGTCAAACAAAGGAAACATCGTACTTTGGCTTTAGGCCTGTAGGTGAGCCAGGCCGACTCGGGTTTTCCTCGTGCTCGAGCCGGGCTCATCAATTTTCTAGTCGCGTCGAGTCGAGCCTTATCAAGCTCAAGCCGAGCTGTGGAGGACCCTAAATACTCGGCTCACCTCAAGTAGTCGAGCTGCTCACGAGTTGAGCGCAAAACCATGAGTCGAGTCGAGTCGAGGCCTCGGTTCGGTCCTGCTCATTTAAAGTTAATGGAATTCAAACATTATTTGGCAAGCCTGGCAGGCCAATCACTCGGGCCCACTCCACTCTTGAAACCTCAAGTCTAAAGTCGCACCTTTAATAACTTAAATCCTAAATGCAGTCAGCAGTTGGCTAATTGCAATGCTATCATCATTAGACTCTCCCTAGTAGGCCTGTGGAAATTCTTGATTGATAAGGAAGCCTTATGGAGGAAAGTGGTCGTGGGCAAATATGGTGATAGCTCCCATTCGTGGTTCCCTAATGCTGTCCTTTGCCCTCACGGTGTGGGGGTATGGAAAGGTATTTGGAAAGGGTGGGTCTTATTTAAAAATCACATTTCGTTTGATATTGGGCGCGGAGACTCGGTCCGCTTTTGGAAGAATAAATGGTGTGGTGATCGTAAGCTATCGAGAGAATTCCCGTTGCTTTACAGTTTCGCGGTTGACAAGGAGGAAAAAATCAGTGCGGTCAGGCAAGTGCGGGGGGATAATGTGTCGTGGAATCCCTGTTTTCGCAGACAACCTCACGACTGGGAACTAGAAGAGATTGGTCAGTTTTTCTTGCTTCTTTATACTCAAAATGTTCGCTGCAACGGGGATGATAGTATTGTGTGGTCGGGAACAAGTAGTAATATATTTACTGTCAAATCGTATTACTTTTTTTTGGCGAGAAGGACTAGGCCTCAATTCCCTTGGAAGACTGTGTGGAAGTCCAAAGCTCCTTCTAAAGTGGCCGTTTTCATATTTGAGGCTGTGTGCGGTGCAATTCTTACTGGCGATAATCTACGGGCTCAGGGGAAAGTTTATACCAACTGGTGTTATATGTGCAAAGGTGATGGGGAGAGCATTAATCATTTGCTTTTACACTGCCCTGTTGCGAGGGATTTGTGGCATTTTTTGTTCGGCTTATTCCATGTTTCTTGGGTCATGCCTAGCTCTGTCAAAGATCTTTTTCTCGCTTGGTGCTTGTATAGACGAAGGAAGAGGAATTGGGCGTGGGAGGCTGCCCCTCTAGCAATCTGTTGGGTGATCTGGTGTGAAAGAAATCGAAGGGCTTTTGATGATGAAGTTTGTGTTGACAGATTGAAGGAGATCATTCTTCAGACTTTTTTTTTTTTGGTGTTTTGATCAAACTGACTCCACAGCTCATTCTTTTGTCGATTTTGTGGATAGATTTTCGGTGACCTAGTTTCCTTTTGTGTTTTCTTTCCGTGTACAAAGGATGCGTCTCCTGTTTAGGCGCGTGTTTATATATTTTTACTTATTACTTATCAAAAAAAAAAAAATCTGACCCACTACCCATGAACCCTCCCGACCCAACCCGCTAACTACCCAAACCCATAAACAAAGTGAGTCAAGATGGGTTACCCATCTTAACCCAACAAATTTCGTGCGTTAAGACGGATTGAACCCGTAAACTTGCTTAAACCAACAAGAACGTATCGCAAAGTAGAGCCCTAGCACCGCACTTTCACACACATGCTCTCACTTCATTCAGTCTCTCTCTCTCCAACAACGCCCCAAGTACTCCGCCTCCATCGAAAGCTTCGATAAACTCACGCTGGTCACCGTTCGCAATCTCTCCTGAAATTCTCACTCCAGCACCTTCCGTCGATCTCTCTCTCCCTATAGAAACAACGCCAAGCTCCGCCATAACTACTCACGCCGGTTGCCATTGTGGTCACCTTCATCATCTCCGGCCACTACCTTCTTTGTTCGCCTCCTCCGGCAAATTTTCCGGAGACCCCCATCCTTCCATCATTTGTGGACCCAATTTTGAGATAAGCACGCTTCTTTTTCAACAACTTGGTTACTGCAAATTGGTGTTATTAATTAGGAGTGTGGAGAACTATGTGGGCTATGTATGTACTGTCCTTCAATTGCTACTATTGTGAGTGGGTTGCTGTTGTTGTTTTATAGTGGTAGTTGTTTATAGTGGTAATTGTTGGATTTTTGGTGGTTGATTTTGTAATTGGAGTTAAGATTGGTAAAATTTATTGGCAATTTATGGTGGGCGTTTGATTGTTTTATTGAAAACAGTAAATTTGGGGGTACTCGGTGGAGCACACCAAGTGTTTGTTCAAATTCCTGTGGGAGTTCCTTGGTATTGTGTTAGTGTTGTGTTTTATCATGGCCCTTGGGCCTGTCAAAAAATTTCAACTTCAACCCATTTATACCTCAAACCAATTGCTGAAGTGAAAATGAAGAACTGTTTTTGTATGTTAAGTACAAAATGATAAGGAATACATGCTTGGGATGTACCCAAGTAGGATTTTTTTTCATCTCGTGTTGCACTTGCAATTGTTGCAAGTTTTCGCACAGAAACTCCCCCAATTTTTGTTATCTTTGTCATGGATATCAATTTCTCAAAATTACTCTATATAACATATCTTAACTCGTACTAGTTGAAAGTACACTGTTTTAATTGGTGGATCTTTGTGAACATTAAGGCATAAGTTCTAATCGTTGTTGGATTTCTTTTTTCTTTTTTTCCTTTTTTTTTTTTTTTAAGGTTCCGCTCTGGTTTATACCAATCATCCTAGAGATAGGTCTGAAACTCAAATTACAACTATCTGAACATTGAGCTGATGTTAGAGATGCATTGTGTGTAATTATGAAGTAGTATTGTTTATTAATTGGATTAACACTGATTCATCTTTTAATTTTGAAGGGTAGAGTTTAGAATAAAATTTACTTGCCAATTGAATGTGCTTGAATTTGTTTTCCTTTTTTAAAGTCAATTGTCTAAAATATACTTTGATGGCATTCCTTCCTACAGAATCCGTTCCTGCAAGAGAGATTTTCTGTGATGCCAAATTGAAGACCATATTTGATGGAAAGGGGCAAGTTCAATTTCTGAAGGTTTTAAGTTGTCGGGTCAGCAATTTGTGTAGGCTATTAGATTTTTGTTACACTTACTCTAATTGATGCTTGTAATTCCTGCCTACAATTTCATTGTTTGTTTCTTTAAAAATAAATAATAAAAATAGGTTACGGCGATATTTTATTTTTTGTTGAATTGTGCAGAATTAGCAAGTTAATTTGTAGCTAAAATGAAAATGAGGGTCTTTTGGTAGTTTTTCTATTCCTTGCACAACAGCAACAACCCCCCAACAGCCCCCACCCAAAACCCACTCAAACACACAAAAGCGCATCCAAAACACACACAAACACAAATAACAACCCGCCTTTTGACCCGACCTGTGTTTATATGCATTGTATCGGGTTTTCACCCACTCCAATCCATGAACCAGCCCAACCCAACCAGTCTGACCCATTGACCCGGTTGACAGGCCTACTCCCTAGTCTCCATTACTTCCTTTACAGTTTTGAAGTTCTATCACACCAGTTCTTCTCCTTTGTAGGCTTTCCAGCTGCAGCTTGATTCTGATTTCTGCCCTCTCTAGAAAATCCAGCACCACCACCACCCCTGCAAGCCCCCAATCCTGTCACACCACTACACCACCCCGCGGTACGCAAAAGTTGCAATACATAGTATCGCACGATATGCCAAATGAATCGTACGATACAGAGCACAATGCAATGGACATCCAATACATATATAGACTAATTGCGTATCGTATCATATAATACGTATCGTATCATAATTACTCTATATAACATATCTTAACTCGTACAAGTGGAGAGTACACTGTTTTAATTGGTGGATCTTTGTGAACATTAAGGCACAATACGTATATAGACTAATTTCGTCTCGTATCATAATTACTCTATATAACATATCTTAACTCATACTAGTGGAAAGTAAACTGTTTTACTTGGTGGATCTTTGTGAACATTAAGGCATAAGTTCTAATCGTTGTTGGTTTTCTTTTTTTTCCTCTTTTTTTTTAAAAAAAATTCCGCTATGGTTTTATACCAATCATCCTAGAGATAGGCCTGAAACTCAAATTACAACTATCTGAACATTGAGGTGATGTTAGATGCATTGTGTGTAATTATGAAGTAGTATTGTTTATTAATTAGATCAACACTGAATCATCTTTTAATTTTGAAGGGTAGAGTTTAGAATAAAATTTACTTGCCATGTGCTTGAGTTCGTTTTCTTTTTTTAAAATCAATTGTCTAAAATATACTTTGATGGCATTCCTTCCTGCAGAACCCATTCCCACAAGAGAGATTTTTTGTGATGCCAAATTGAAGACCATATTTGATGGGAAGGGGCAAGTTCAATTTCTGAAGGTTTTAAGTTGTCGGGTCAGCAATTTGTGAACTAGCTACAGTTACATTGTTTGTTTCTTAAAAAAAAAAATTACGGCGATATTTTATTTTTTGTTGAATTGTGCAGAATTAGCAAGTTAATTTGTAGCCAAAATGAAAATGGGGGTCATTTGGTAGGTTTTTCTATTCCTTGCACAACAGCAACAACCCCCCAAAACCCACTCAAACACACAAAAGCGCATCAAAAAAAAAAAAAAGACCCGCCTTTTGACCCGACCTGTGTTTATATGTATTGTATCGGGTTTCACCCACTCCAACCCATGACCCGGCCCAACCCAACCAGTCTGACCCATTGACCCGATTGTCAGGCCTACTCCCTAGTCTCCAGTACTTCCTTTACAGTTTCGAAGTTCTATCACACCGGTTCTTCTCGTTTGTAGACTTTCCAGCTGCAGCTTGATTCTGATTTATGCCCTCTCTGGAAAATCCACCACCACCCCTGCAAGCCCCCAATCCTGTTGCACCACTACACCACCCCACGATACGCAAAAGTTGCAATTCATAGTATCGCACGATATGCCAAATGTATCGTACAATACAGAGCACAATGCAGTATGGACATCCAATACGTATATAGACTAATTTCGTATCGTATCATATAATACGTATCGCGTATCGTACGATACTAACAATTATGGTTCCACATGTTCTGCCACAGAATTCTTATTACTATCCTTATTACTGTCTGATCATACCCAAAGTTTTAATATATTCCACTAATTTCCTTATCATATCTATTATATATAATTAAAATACAGTACATGGAGTCTACAATATAAAGCAATAGGCCTTTCCAACTACCCACACCCTATATCCGGATCTTTTTGAGCCAAGTCCAAGTATCCCAAATTTCATGGTTTTACCATCTTCTGGAGAAGTAGGGGTGGGCATTCGTTCTCGGGTTTTCGGGTCCCGAACCAATTCGATCGGATAATTCAAAAAAGTCCATTTTTGGTAAAAACCCGAACCCGTCTAATATTTCTCGGGTCGGTTTTCGGTTACTTCGATGCCCACCCGAAACCCGTTCAGATGCCCGATATTTTACTCATGTCTCCTTTACTCATTTGACTTTGAGACTTAAACAGATTAAGTCTCTCCCTCTCTCTCATCTCATCCGCCGCTTCTTCTCCCTCTCCCTCTCCCTCTCAACATTCGACACCCATCTAGATCTAGGGTTTCCACGGGCGTCGGCCACCAGTCCACCCACTCCAGTCACCCACCGACCTCGGCGACCTCCATTCCACGCTCCTCGGCCCTCACAATTGACGTCGCACACTCCAGCTCGCAAGTTCTCAGGCTGCCTCATGCCTCCTTTGGTGCCATCGTAGAGCAAGGCAAAGGAAGTTTGAAAGGGGGTGAGGAGAGAAGGAGGGGTCAGTCAAAACATTGGAAACCCCAAACCTTTTCCACAATTCCTTTGTCAATACAAGGCAAAATGAGGAGGGGCTCTTTATCGTTCCAAGATTTGGATTGATAAATGGTAATTCTTTTTGTCAAAGCAACCATCATAGTTGTCAAAACGGGATACGTATCGTGTATCGAAATTCTATCTCTATGATATGTATCGGAATACGCATTACGTATGATAAGATACGCTATATATACGTATCATATATACGTGTATATACGTATCATATATACGTGTATATACATATCATATATATGTATCATATATATGTATATATACATATCATATATATGATACATATATATGTATATCCATGTATATATATGTATCATATATATGTATATCCATGTATATAATGACTATTAAGCAATAATTAATAAAAATATATTATCCAATGATTAAGTTTAAACTTCATATTGTAACTTGCTATTAAGAATCTAAAAAAATAAGTCTTAAACAACTAAACTATCCCAAAAATAAGCCAAGCAATTATAGGTAATAAACTCAATTTCAAGTTCTAACAAGATTAAGAAGATGAAGAGAAGTAAAGACTAAATATTTTGAAAGCTTGATATTAACCCAAAAAAATTAGGAGAAAAAGAAAATAGATCAAAACAGAAAATATTCACAATTAAGTAAACTTTTAAGCTTAAGAAACTATCAAATTCATACTTTTTTGAAAAAATAAATAAATTCCACGATGTAGTATTTTCTTCCTTCAATTTTGTCTTCACTCTTTAGCATATACGGACTCAATTATTACTATTAACAAGGGTTTTCTTTTAATGGAGGATTAGGGAATTGGATAATAGACAAATTAGATTTGGGTTTAAAAAGGGAGATAATAAGAAATGGTGATTTTCGTATCGTATTGTGCGATACGTATCGCATATCATACGATACAGAGCCAATTGCGATACAGTCATGCGATACGTATCTAAATAGGTGATTTTCATATCGTATCGTACTATACGTATCGCGTATCGTACGATACTAACAACTATGGCAGCCATATTGTTGAATTCTTGAATAAATATTCTTCAAATATTGGTAGGTGTTCCTTAAAAGAAAGCATTCTTAATTTCCTTCCCTCACAAATTCATGAAACCAATGCATCTACCAAGTCTGGCAGAAACTTTCAACAGTGGTAGAATACCCGAAACCGACCCAAAAATGCTCGAAAATTTCGGGTCCCCGAAATGTTGGGTTCTTGCTCTAATCGGTTCGGTTAGTTAAATTTGCTCCCCGACTTTTTAGGGTACCCAATCCAAAAAATCAAAAACCCGACCCGATGCCCACCCCTATGGAGAAGTACCAACACCTGACACTGCACCCAAGTCCTTGTAGCACCCAAGTCCTTGTAACATAAAGAACACAGCTCACTAGCTCTGCCACAGGTTGGGGTAGGGAGATGGAGTGTCGGTGTATGTGCATATAGGTGTATGCGCATGTGCATGTGGGTGTGCATGTGCATCAGTGTGTGAGTGCAGGCACTCTGTGTGTGTGTGTGTGTGTGTGACGATAGATAACAAAAATGTACCTGGCATTCAATTAGGGTTCCTCCAGATTGCACCAGATCATCAACAATGACTACATGAGAACCAGTGGGATTACCCTCTTTAATGCGAACTATTCTCTTATCACCTTCACGAACCTTTGCACAAACCACCTGACATTTGAAGAATGTCACTTAAGCTATATGAGGTGGAAAACAAATTACAAATTTGATTTATGCCAAGTGAATTCTGTCTAACCATGGGAAAGTGATCTAGCTGCTTGTGGAATCGCTTCCAAGCTCCATCATCTGGAAAGGCGACAACAATCTGGAAGATAATAACTACTTAAACAGAAGACAAAAGATGACATAGCAGACGTTGAGGACTTTCAATATGCAAAAATTCAACAGCAAGCCCAACAGAAACAATGAGGAAACAAATAGCACATCAGTTCATAAAATTTGCTAACATTTTCGGCATTCGGAAGCTGGTGAAGACGTTGCTTCAAAAGAGGTATCCCAGTTTCAAAACATGGCAAAACATGGTCCCCAAAATAAAATCTTTCCTGCAAACATAAAAAATAAAACGTAGAGACGGGGATCAGTAGGAAGAAAGTAAGGAAGATAAGTACTAAATGTAAAAATAAATACAAAAGTGGCATAAGACCACAATGTCAGATTAAGCAAGGCATATATTGGTGATTCTCCCATCTCAATCTTTGAAATGGTATACTGGGATAAATTTGTACCCCATCTTTCAGTGAACAAAGTTGGAAGTGACACTAAGTTGCCCTTCCACCATTATAATTGTTAGGAAAACATAAATATCATAGTTATTATACCAAGGTTGACCTTGAGACATCATAAGAAATTAGATTACCATATTTTGAAGTAGTTCGATTCACCTCATTCATCTCCGAACACATTGACTGGACATGAATAGAAGGTACAGTATTTTATGAGAAGTTTCATGTTCAGTTACCCAAATACATGCATACCCTTCTTAATACATAACTAAGTATATAATTCTAGGAGAATAATCTTCTATTTCTCTTCTGGTCAGCCAACAAAATTAACTATATCAACTTAAATCAGTCACAGCCAAAGCATCTTAAACTCCCGACGTTGATCACAGCCAAGCATCTTAGAAATCTTGCAAAGGGGAATGAGGGGAAATGGAATAGCCTTCGTGCCAAATACTTTTTTTTTTCATCTTTTGGTGCCATCTAAGTAGTGTTTTGTTGCGTATCACCCGAAACCGTATCCGAAACTGAAACCGATCCAAGAAAGTAAATGCCAAAACCGCAGCTTTGAACCATGCCTTAGACCCACAGTCTGGTTCCTAGTGTGTACAAGATATTTGCTAAGGTGCTTTCTAGGAGATTAGGTGGGTGTTAAGGATACCATCTCTGAAGACGTGCTCTGTGTTAGGGATACCATCTCTGAAGGCATAGAGCATGTCTGTTCGAGGCATCAACTCCTTGATGCTACTTTGGTGGCTAATATTTGAACCATAGGAGGAGGAAGGGTCTTGTCATTTGGCTTGACTTTGAGAAAGCCTACAATAGAATGAATTGGCGTTTTCTAGATTTGATGGTGGATACAAAAGGCTTTGGTTTGGTCAGAGATTAAAGTGTTGGATTAGGCATTGCCTTTCTTATGTTCCTTTGAATCATTACTATGGCAAAGCCAGGATGTGTTTACTAGAAGTTATCCTGAGAGAGGATATGTCTTTGCGGACTGGATTAGAAAGGAGATCACAATTCTAGTCTGTTTTCTCCGGTGGCAACTGAAAGGTGTAAGCTTGACATTATCAAGGAGATCGAGTTGAGGTCTGGACATATTGTTGGGATCTTAGGAAAATCTTTGATGATGTTATATTATGAAGAAGAGGATTATGGTTCTTCTCCATGATAGTTTCTCTCTGGTTTTATCCATCATATTGGGACATCATTAAGGGAATAAGAGGGAATTATTGTGGGACTTCTCCAAGTTCAGACAAAGAGAGTTGTTCGACAGATTATCAACTCCACTGTTGTTACCCTTATACCCAAGAAGGACAGATCCCTTAAGGTTAGAGGCTTTAGGCCTATTAGCTTTTCACAAGATCATTAACATGGTGCTCTCTAGGAGATTGCATGATACCATTTTCAAACCATAGTGTGTTTGTTGCGGAGAGGCAAATATTTATGCTGCTATGGTTGCTAATGAGGTGGAAGAGGACTAGAATTGTTGGGGGAGGAAAGGGCTTGTTCTCCAACTTGAATTTGAGAACGCTTTGTTAGGGTGAGTTAGAGGTTCTTAAACCCAGTGATGGAAGGAAAGGGTTATTGGTTAGAGTGCAAAAGATGAGTTTTGGGTTGTCTCTAGCCTTCCTCTCTCTCACTCATTTTCAATCGAGAACCAGAGGACTAGTTTAAGGCTCCTAGGGGTTTGAGACAAGGTGACCTGTTATCTTCTTTTCTCTTTCTCTTTATTGTATGATGCATTGAGTAGGATGATATACAGGTTTGAGGAAAGCGACTTGATCAAGGGTTTCCCAGTTGGGAGAAGACGTTATAGTCTCTCACCTAGCTGATGATACTATTCTTTCCTGTCTAAGAGGCTTAGGGGTTTTAAGACATCGGTTATATACATAAACAAATAAATACTCCCTCCACCCCTAATTGAGTGTCCCTTCTTAATTTTTGCAAAAAATTAAGGGAGTTGACTTTTAGGTCATTTTGGTAGTACATGAACATGAATGCCCTTCATGTTCACTCTATGGTATTACAAGTGCACACTGAGACAAGATAGATATCAATGGTGAATTTAGTAACTTCTTACAAATAGGGACACTCATTTTGGGACAAAAAAAATTCAAAAAACAGACTCTTCATTTAGGAATGGAGGGAGTAATTCATTAAGAATCAAAAGAACTTGTCAAATGAATATATGGTAACTATTTGTCGCATATAAATTCCTTGAAAACATTAGTAAACGGAGAGAAACCAACCTGCAAAGCATGTATGTCATATATAACTAAACTTGTAGGGCCACCTCTTGATATAGGAATATTTGATAATATTCTGGCCATGGTAAATGCAGTTGCCACATCTCCTTCTTCCTCCATCCTTTCAAAGGAGCCGGTTGGAAAGAAAGGTAAAACCAACGTGAAAGATGCAACAAATAGCCTTGGAAGTGCAAATATGACCGAAAGTTGTTCGAAGATGACTCCTGGGGAGCTGAATGACGCAAGAAAGGCAACATGCTGGCCTCGTATATTATGTGCATTGTTTATGAATAGGTTTGGAAATCCATCATCAAAACTCCTGGTACATGCAAAAGGAAAAGGATAAATAAATTTGGTACGTGAAAAAATGATTCTGTTAATCCTATGTAATCAAACTAAATTATATTCATCACTAAAAAGAAACGGAAAAGCAGAAGTCGTAAATTTAGGAAAACCCAACTCATAACAAGTGTATCAACAAGATAACAACTCAGTAATCATGAAGTTGCAATTCACGGCATGGAATCTAGATTCATGTGGCCCTTTAACGTAGTAGAAACGCAAAACAAACTGTTGATCACGTCATACCTTAATAAAACACTGGAATTCACTAGGAAGATAACTAGAATAGAAAAACCCTAGGTTTTATTTGATAATGATTGAATAAATGTCTCAAAACAAATTCCTAACGACCTTATTATACTAAGGGCTGATTGCAACTGAAAAAGAAACAAAAACTGAAAAAATAAAGAAATAAAATTAACATTGAAATCAAGTCCTCTCTCTCTCTCTCTCTCTCTCTCTCTCTCTCTCTCTCAAATATAGGTATCAAGCCTCCCTCATGGGTAAATTTTTTTGATTTCGCTTATACCGAAAACAAATTGTTAAAGTAATCTTCCAAACTCTACTCCTACTCTACTCTTATTTGGCAAGAGCAAAGATTCATTTTTATAAGAGAGAATATATATGAGGCTGCTTAAAATTCCTTCCACCCCGCCCTCAACCCAAAGACACTAAACAATGAAAACAACAAGAAGAGCAACATATCCAGCCGGATCTAATATTGCATTTCTAGTGTAGGAAATGACAGATTTTTCAGGGGTTGGTAGCTATATCTTTACATCTGTAGTGACTAGTGTGACCAGTGATTTGTATGGCATCGTGTTTTTTTTTTTTTTTGTCTTCCACAAGGTGTCTCCAAAGCACATTGGTTTCGGGACTAATCTCCACTCGCGGTACTAAGCGGCCGAAGTAGCACACCTTGTGGAATACAAAAAAAAAAAACACGGGACATCCCGTTAAATGGATCAATCCACACAGGAACTCGGTGGTGGTGGTCGCCAACCTATTGGGTTTGTATGGCGTCATTATGGGCCGCCTTATAACGGTAGGACTTGTGGGATATTCCACTTTTAAACTTACAAATGTATTGGAAGCAGCCCTACATCAAGGCCAAATCTATCTAGCTCCTCCTTCGTCAAACTACTGATTACTCTTAACTTCCACTGCAAAACAGTTTAGAGTACTCTACACAATGCCTCTTTAGAGAAGAAGAAAAAATATTCCCTCCTTCCCAAAAGGAATGTCCTTTTTTCTTCAAGAAGTTGGCAAAAAGAATGAGTGAAGAACCAAGGCTTTCAACCATATATGCAAGTCCTCTCATGATTGCCATTAGTAATGAAATGAAAAGCCTAACTACAGTTTTAAGCTGTCAAAACGATCTGGCTAAATCTCTTTCTTCATCCCTGGGATGCTTTCAAAATTTTGGTAGGAGATAATAAAATTTTCCAACATTTTACACAATGTGAATAAACAAAGCTATAAGTATGAATTGTGGGTATCGTAAGAAGTGGGATTAAAGCCATGTTTCATAGGTGGTTCATTTTGTGGTATGTAATGATTAAATAAAAAAGTAAGACTAGATGTGGAGAGAAAAATGTGAGACCGGAGAAAGAGAAAATCAACTCAACAACTCAACTCAACTCGGCCTTTTTCCCAATCATTTGGGGTCAGCTACATGAATCATTTTCCGCCATTCGATTCAATCTAAAGCAAGGTTATCACACACACGACACTCGTTCATATATTTCTTTATTATAGATGCCCATGATAATTTTAGTTTTCCCCTTCCCCTATTTCTAATCTGGTTGATAATCTTAGGCGGTTTCTCTCATTTCATATGCTATTGGGGCAAATCTTACTATTTCACAAATTTGATCATATTGAACTCCATCTTTCCTAAATTTACCGCATATCCATCTTAACATTCGCATTTTTGCTACACTCATCTTGTTGACACATTCTTTCTTAGTTGCCCAACATTTAGTTCCATAACTTAGTGCGGGTATAGTGGCTGTCCGATAAAACTTACCTTAACTTAACCGGTATACGTCAACACTTCTCCATTTCACCCAGCCTGATTTAATCCTAGGACTAGCATCATCTCTAACCTCCCCGTCTTGATTAATAATTCATCCTAAATATCAATCTCACAAGTCTCTCCTGTGTAGTCCTAACTACCGTCGTAGCTCCATCATGCATATCGTTAATCGCATCAATATATATCACTTTCACAGTTTTCGTCTCTGATACTCACCAAATTAACTCTCTAAGAACTGTATCATAAGCCCTTTTCTAGGTCAATAGAAATCATGTGTAAATCCTTCTTTCCCTCTCTATATTTTTCCATCATTCCTATTAATAAGCAGAGACTTTTCATTGTTGACCTTCCTAGCATAAAGCCAAATTAGTTCTCTGATATTGTTATTTCCCGCCTCAATCCATTTTCAACTACTCTCTCCCAAAGTTTCATTGTGTAACTCATTAACTTAATACCGCTGTAATTTGTACAAAACTGAATATCACCTTTATATTTGTATATTAGTACAATAATACTCTTCCTCCACTCATGAGGCATTTTCTTTCACATTATGATTCTATTAAATAACTTTGCTAGCGAAGACACTCCTACGTCTCCTAGGAACTTCCATACCTCAATAGGGACTCTATCTAGTCCTAAAGTCTTCCCAATCTTCATCTTTCTTAGAGCAACCTTTAGTTCGCTCTCACTAATTCTACATGTTTCTCATTTAATAATTTTTCAAGTATCTTTCCATCTCTCTTTAATTTCTTCATCCTAGAACCCTTGACTTTTTATCCTTAATATATTTTACTTTATTTGAAATCCCTAGTCTTCCTCTCCCTTGATTTTGCAAGTTCATATATATTCTTGTCCCCATCTTTTGTATTTGATTCATTTTAAAAGTCATCAAATGCTTTAGACTTAGCTTCTCTCACGACTTTCTTTACTTCTTTATTAGCCAATTTGTTATCGTTCTAAATTTTCGAGATTTCTAGATTTTTGCCCCGTTTTATTAGTTAAAAAATAATCTATTTGACTCTTATTTAGTCCACTTTTTAAACTTATCAAATGTTCTTCCCTCTTCTTAAAACCGGTTTTAACTATAACTAAGTCGTAAGCAATCGGAAAATCTAATATAGCTATTCCGTCGATTTATTTTTTTTAATTTTTTTTTATTTTGATAAGTAAATATTTCAGTAAAAACAAACAGCGCCAAAAAAACGTGACACGACCTGTGCACACTAGATGTATTAGTAACAAAAGAAAAACATCATCAATTGCTATTCACAAACTCTACAAAAGAATTTAAGGGGTTAACAATATGAGCTCCTCCTCACCTGCACACCAAAAAGATAAAGATCTGAGCAGAATATTCTTCAAAGCTTGAATGGATCTCACTTCATTATCAAATGCCCCACCCTTCCTCTCCCTCCAAATGGTCCAACACACTCCCAACGAGGCTGCCTCCCAAAAACCATTTCATCCTTTACATTTGCACAAGGACCAACTCAGAAATAAATCTTTCACTGACTGAGGCATTACCCATACCAATTCCAACAACCTAAACATCATGTTACACAACTCTGTTGCCACTAGCAATGAAACAATAAATGATTCACACTCTCGCCATCTTTTTTTACCCATATAGCACCAATTTACACATATTTTACGTCTCCTCCTCAAATTATCACTCGTTAAAATCTCTGCTGTACTAATTCATCTAAAGCTCGTCAAAATTGATCTTTAGCTTGTTGGTCTAATCCTACTTACAGTGCATAAGCACTAATTAAGTTAAGTATTTGTTTTCCTACTACCAATTTTATAGGTATTAGTATATCTCCTTTTCTGGTTATCGACACAACATTTTCTTTTAGGTTCTTATCTACAACTATGCGAACCCCATTTCAATGTCTATCTATTCCAATATAGTAGAACTTAAAACCTGTGTTTTCTATTTCTCTAGCTTTCTCCCCTACCCATATTTTTCTTGTATACACGTTATATTAATCTTTCTTCTAATCATACTATCACCTAACCCTATCCTTTTTCATATGTTCATATGTTCCAAGTTGCTACTCTAAGCCTAGTAATAACACTCACTAGTTTCTTATCCCGCCCTTCCTCGTTTTTTACCACACACGGACGGCGTTGCGGCGCCTCTAGCTTATTCGGTACACCTCAAGACAAGTGTAACGAACACCATTCCTAAATATCAATCACACCTAGTAGCAGATGTGATGCTCATCCGCAACACCCCGAGACAGGTGCAACAAGTCAGGTACCGTTGACTTCCTGGCATTTACGCGAAAATAATGTGGATTCATGTTCATTGTGATTTGACGAAGTTTTAGACGAAGTATTACACTGGCTTTCAGGCTACCTAATGCAACCCTCCTCCTTTACCCGGGCTTGCGACCAGCTATGTAGGGATATATGACTCTAACAATATTTATTACATCTAAAAACAATATCTATTATATCTAAAGTCTATTGTCTATTGCATTCCAAAACAAAAAAAAAACCTGGAGGTTTTACCATGAACACGATTTTTCAATTGTTCGGATCCTTTATATCTAAAGTCTATTGTCTATTGCATTCCAAAACAAAAAAAAACCCGGAGGTTTTACTATATTTTTGACATCTAATAACAATATTTTTGACATGTAAAAACAATATTTATTAAGCGTACAGGTTTTAAGAATTTATCAAAATGATTGTTCCGTTTTTGTTTATAAAAATTAAGAAATTTAACTTTTGAATCCATTTTAGTAACAAGTATACATAAATACCCTTACTGTACATCTTATAGAATTGCAATTGCAAATTGAGACATCATAGTCTAGCAAAGATAAATACAGTAACTTCCTTAGAAAAGATGAATATAGTAACTTTGCTAGAAAAGAGATATTCATTTTGGGATTAAAAAAAATTAAGAAAAAAAGGGACATTCATTTCGGATATAAAAAAATAAAAAAAAAGGGACACTCGTTTTCAGAGGTGAGGGAGTAAAATCAAAAGAGTATCGATTTCAAAAATAGAGAAAGTTGAACATTTCATACACACTCATGCATATAATTTGTATAGAGATTTTTTTTTTTTAAAAGAAGGGGGAAGTAGAAACCTCCAGTTGATGGACTGAAGCTGAATGAAGTCGGATTGAGCAGCAATCTTGGCGGCTAGCTCTTCAGATTCCACACAGTGAAACAGTAACACTTGTTTCTTCTGTGGCTTCTCCATTGAAGAACCCTCCCAAGTGAATTTACTCTTGCCCCGACAAGGGTTTCGCTGCGGGTTTGGAAGACGGCGATTGTTGCGCCTGTCTATTTATCTTTTGCTTTTGGGTAAAATAAAGTCAAATAAACCCCTTTTAGAGCATCTCCATCGTGGGCAATCAGGTTCTTGATTCTTATAAGAACCAATCTTTCCGATATTTGGTTCTTTCACTGAAGAGACATGCTATTTGAACCCATATTTTTGCTTAGTACACCCACTACCATAATTTACAAAAATGTCATTATAATTTTAGACTTAAATACCCTTAATGCTACTAAGTACACCCCACCCCTTTTTTTATCTAATTTCAATAATACTTAGTACACCCCCCCAAGATTTTAAGTACACCCCAAATTTTGAACGTTCATTTTCTTCATCACCTTCATTCTCTTCCATCTTCCAACTTCTTTCTACTTCAAACCCTAAATTCCACCTAAATACATCCACATTGCTGCTAACAATGGAAAAACCAGTAAAAGGGACCAATTATGTAAGTATTTCATCTCATTTCATGTCTTTAATTGCAATTTTCTTCAATTTTTTCGAGTTTTTCTAGGTGTCGTGTTCGGCAATGGATCGTGGAACACAAAACATACAGTTCGGCACCCTTGCCGAACATGTTGTAACTTGTCCGGCTGGTACCAACCAAAATTCCTTGAAGTAGCTCGGCAGGGGTACCGAACACTTTAACTACTGTTCGGTATGGGTACCGAACTCTTGTTATGTTGCTCGGCAGGGATACCGAACATTCACCTTTGTGTTCCATGGGTAGGTACCGAACAGTATGTTTGTTTATTTGCTAATTAAGTCTTGTTATTGTAATTGTGAACAGGATTCGAATACGATGTCTTCGGAGGGCAGTGTGATTGGCCCCGAAGAAAATCAGATCATTCCGTATCAACCTGAAGTTGAAAACAATGTTGAAGACATTGCCATGGATTTCACCGAAGTTTTCACGACGCATGAATTGTTTTCAACTCGTGAGCTTATGTTTGATTGGGTGCGTGCCAGGGGACATGAGCATGGCATTGTCATAATAATCAGCAGGTCGGACAGTGGTACAGCTAGTTGCAAAAGGGCTCGAATGTTGATGACTTGTGAACGTAGTGGCCATTACCGTGAAAAGAAAAAGGTTGAGGCACTACCATCAGCATCAGAAAATGTCGAAGAGGCTAATGCTAATGTGAGCAAACGAAAGAGGAAGAGAGAAACTGGTACGAAGAAGTGTGGATGTCCTTTTCGTTTGAGGGGGAAGCAGTTATCTGCTAATGAATGGCAATTAGAGATTCAATGTGGTGTGCATAATCATCCAACTGCGGAATACTTAGAAGGCCACTCATATGCTGGGCGATTATCAGTGGAAGAGGAGGAATATGTAGTTGATTTGTCACACAACAATAGTAAACCGAAAGACATTTTGTTTGGTTTAAAACAAAAATTTGAACAGAATAAGTCCACAATCAAGACGATCTACAATGCTCGTACGAAGAGTAAAGTTACTGAGCGTGATGGCCGATCAGAAATGCAACAGCTTATGTTTCAATTGAAGAAGCATGGGTATTTATATCATGATCGGCGCTGCGAGAAGACTAATACTGTAAAGGATCTTTTCTTTGCTCACCCGACGAGCATTGATTTATTGAAGTGTTTTCCGAAGGTCATCTTTATGGATTGTACTTACAAGACAAATAGGTACAAGTTACCTTTGTTGGAGATTGTTGGTGTGACATCGACACATATGACTTTCTCTATTGCAGCCGTGTATTTGGAGTCTGAGAAGGAAGACAACTATACGTGGGCATGCACAATATTGAAGTCCTTGATGCATCAATCTGAGCTACCCAGTGTAATTGTTACTGATAGAGAAAAGGGTTTGATGAATGCAATTGAGCACACTTTTCCCTCTTCAAGACATTTTCTTTGTCGGTGGCATATTAATAAGAATGTCTTAGCAAATTGCAAGAAAATTTTCCGAAAAAAGGAGATGTGGGATTCGTTTATTGCAGCTTGGAATGTTTTAGTGGTTGCAGACACTGAGGTCGAGTTTGATCAGTTCCTCAGCAGCCTGCAATCAAACTTCAAAGCATATCCATCTGCTTTGAAGTATGTCATCGAAAATTGGGTAGTGCCGTACAAGGAGAGATTTGTTTCTTGTTGGACAAATACCGTCGTCCATTTTGACAACACCACAACAAACAGGTATATTCACTTCAATGTATATTGATTTCTATATGTCTTAGATAAAGATGTGCTTTGAACCAATGGATTTCTGATTTCAGGGTGGAGAGCCATCATGCGGTTGAAAAGACAACTCGGATCTAGCCAGGGTAACTTCGATACTTGTTGGCAACAGATTCACACTCTCATTGAGACGTCACACAATGCAATAAAGCAATCATTTGAGAAGAGCAAGAATGTAGTTCAATATAAATACAAATCAATTGTATTTATGTCTCTGAGGTATGGTGTCAATACATGCATTGAACAAGATCTATGAAGAAATGAGTGGAATCGGTGAAGATCCTGTAGACCCTCTGTTGTGTGGTTGTTCATTGAGAAAGACTTGTGGATTGCCATGTCGTCATGAGATTTCCGAGTATGTGAGATCGAACACACCAATTCCCCTTGAAAAGGTTGATTCATTTTGGAGAAAATTAGATATGATACCACCTAAGGGCGATGAGGTTGTTGGTGTGGGAGGAACTAGAAGTGAAAATGACTCATTGCGTTGACGAGTTTGTAAAAACTTTAGAGACGCCCGGAGGATAGACTTTTAATGTTGAAACGATTGATGGAAGCCTCGAATCCAAAGAACAACACCATTGGTGATACCTAGACCTCAGGTCCAAACTCGTGGTCGTCCCAAGATTGCAAAGACTAGGATGTCCAAATCAACAAAACGGGATCCTAGCGCATTTGAGTATGTCGAGGCCATTGATCAAGGTAGTTGTTCGCCGGCTGAAGAACAACTCGTTACCTACGAGGTTGGTCCATCATCTAAACGTCCTACATTCACGACCACGAAGACAAAGATCCCGGTAAATACTTTTAATTTTTTATATTTAATTAATTAGTCATATTTAATATTACTTTTCATAAAGTATATTGACGTCAATTTATCTTTTTTCAATAGGTTGTCCGCCGAACCACCCGAGCTGCAACTTCGACTGGTTATATTCATCTACTACCGGCAAAATTTAAAGATTTTATTGAAGACACTAAGAATGTTCTTGGTGATGGGCATTGCGGTTTTCGCGCAATAGCTGAATTAGTTGGATATAAAGAAGAGGATTGGGGTAGGGTTCGAGGTGACCTCCATCGTGAGTTGTCGAGCCACTTAGACTTCTACGCACAGGTTTTCAACGAACATGGCATGGTTGATAAGGTATTGAAAAGTCTCGACTACTACGAGGTGACTGCACCGAAGAAATATTGGTTTTGTAACCCATATATGGGTTACTTGGTTGCATCATTCTATAATGTTGCCTTCGTTAGTTTAGATAATAGAATGTCAATCATGTACCTACCTTTGAGAACCGAACCCCCATCCAATCCAAAATTGATATGTACCGGGTGCGTGAACAAAGACCATTATATCCAGGTACGCAAACATCTATTTATATAATGTGTAATTTATATTAAAACAACACTTTATATTGCCCTAAATGACATATATGTATTTCTATTGAAGGTGTTCTTGCGCGAAGGTGCCCCATTGCCTCCGGTGACAACATACTGGGAAACGAATCGGTTACAATGTGCAGCTCCTTGGAAGGATATTTTTAAAGTTCAATTAGATATGTACGATGTTGAAACGATTGATGGAAGAAACAGTCGCACTACGGATAGTAAAGATACTATCGTTGATGTAAACTAAACATTGTTGATGTAAACTAAACTTTGTTTGGAATGTTTTAGGCTAGTTTATATCGTAGTTGATTGTAGTTTGATGTAAACTAAACTGTTGATGGTAGTTTCGATGGAAATAGTTATGTTTGATGTTAATATTTCGTTGTTTTTTTTTAGTTTGGCAAGAACTTGTTTTTGGATTGATGTTCAGATAGTTAACCAAAAAAAATTCAAACCAATCACACTGTTCGGTAAGCAGCAACCGAACAACTCTTAAACAGTTCGGTGGGGGTACCGAACAGTTCATAATTGGTTCGGTGGGGGTACCGAACATTGTGTAAACTGTCCGGTTGATGGCTACCGAACAGTATGTAAACTTGCTATTTTTTTTAAAAAATTTTACACCAATCACAAAACATAAAGTATCATAATGCTATGGTTATATTGTCCAAACCAATCATACTTAACATTCATTAAAATGACTGTTGATGGTAGTTTCGATGGAAATAGTTATGTTTGATGTCAATATTTCGTTGTTTTTTTTTTTGTTTGGCAAGAACTTGTTTTTGGATTGATGTTCAGATAGTTAACAAAAAAGAATTCAAACCACTCACACTGTTCGGAAAGCATCAACCGAACAACTCTTAAACAGTTCGGTGGGGGTACCGAACAGTGCATAATTGGTTCGGTGGGGGTACCGAACAGTGTGTAAACTGTCCGGTTGGTGGCTGCCGAACAGTATGTAAACTTGCAATTTTTTTTATAAAAATTTACACCAATCACAAAACATAAAGTATCATAATGCTATGATTATATTGTCCAAACCAATCATACTTAATATGCATTAAAATGACGCTAACATAATATAACATAAAAATTTACATCAGTTATCATAACAAGTTACATCAATTCTCATAACAAGTGACATCAAAAGTTACATCAAAAGTTACATCAAAAGTTACATCAAATAGTTACATCAAATAGTTACATCAATAGTTACATCAAAAGTTTCTTTGTCAAATGTTAATCAATTTCGTCGTCTCCTACGACGAGTCCCGCCGATAGATGTACCGCCTCGTCACGTCCGAAGTAGATGGACCCGCCTCGTCTCGCCCTCCAGTAGAAGGTCCCGCAGTATCTGGACCTCCCACTATCATATAAGTCCTGTCCAATACTTCCGCCAATTCATCCGCTGTCATCCCCCGATCCCCTAACCTCCATCTCTGCACGGGAGGTTGTACTAAATTCCGTACAGATGTAATCATCTCCCATGCGTCAGGTACTCGAGCGGGAGATGTCACGGTAAACTGGGGGGACCGTCTCTCGGGGTTTTGCACCAACGGATGTGAATGTGCGTTGTACCACTGCATATAGTCAGGGGCACACTCCCATGGTAGTTGAGCAATATTGCCAAGACGATCGCAGATAGGACGTGACTATCCCAAACAATAAAGTATGGTACAAGGGGCGGGAGGGTAGACAAACTCTTCTTTTCCTATCGACATGGACATCGCGGCGATCGGTGTACATGGAATCGTCTACATAACCGAATTGTCTAAGAACTCGGTCCGGATGGTATGGTTCCACAACATTGCACGCCACTAAACATCCATGATATAACGAGACGGCGGGAAATGGATGTAACTCCCTAAAAGACCCGTATAGGGCATCCAAATTACCTACAATAACCACGGAAAATTAATTTAACATACATGTGTTATAAAATAAAAAGAAAACTAAATTAAATAACACTCACATCATTGGGCTTAAGGACGTCAAGACGCTCCCGGTATTGGACCAATTTTTGCATCGAGGCACCAACTTTTCCTTGTGGTAACCACCTCATTGCAAGTGGGTATTGAGCCCTGTAATTTGATCGATATGGAGGCCTAAAAGCAGGAAAATGCTCGTATATCCAAGCCTACAAGCAATAAAACAGTTTCGATCAAATATACTATGGTTCCATAACATATGACTTTCTCTAATGTTTGTATGTAATGAACTGAAAATACAAGTATGTTACCTCCAATAGCGTCAAATATCCCGCCATCTGCTTTGACTCAGCTCGAGACGCTTGCCCTAACTGTCTATACAAGTACGCAAGAGTTGCAGCCCCCCAGGCATACGAATCCACCCTGGTCAGGTCATCCAGAAACTCTAAATAGTTTGTGTTCACCCGTGTCCCACTCTTGTCAGCGAAAAGAGTGCAACCAATAGTGTACCACAAATATGCTCTGGCTAACCGAGCACAGGCAAAAGGATCATCAGAGGTACCCTCTTCCTGGAATCTCTCACGAAGCCACTCTAATTTGATCGATGGCCCCCTAGCACCGTGCATCCCAACGAGCACTTCAGAGAGATGCACTCCTAAAATAGTCGCAACCTCCTGAGGTGTTGGTGGCACACTCCGCCTAGATAACAGTGGTTGCCCAGACACATTCAGTCCTGTCAGACAATACACATCATCAAGTGTAATTGTCATCTCTCCAAAGGGCATGTGGAAGGTATTGGTCTCTGGATGCCACCGTTCCACAAATGCCGAGACAAGGACTTTATCCACTTCTGCATAAGAGCATCTGGAGGACACATTGAGGCCCGAGCTATTGACAAAATCCTTCATTACTTGACTACAGTTATTCCGAATCGACCACTCTTCCTGTTTGGTTGTGTGATTTAAGCACTTCAACAATGGTCGCTCTTCCCCATTCCATATACATGCTGCTACATGGTCATTGAAGGTCGTGAGCAGCAATGGAACTTGTGGCCCTCCAGGAAACGGGATAAATGCCTCTTCTTCTTCATCCTCATCCTCCTCATCCTCATCCTCAACAGGGCCTCCTCTTTCATACTCATGTTGTTCCTGTTGTTGCTGTTGTAGAAGAAATTGTTGTTGTTGTTGCTGTTGTAGAAGTAGTTGTTGTTGCTGCTTGTAGTTGTTGTTGTCGCAGTAGTTCTTGTACATGTTGTTCTTGTTGTTGAGCTTCTTGTTGTTGTCTTTGTCTGTTAGCCCTAGCTGAAGCCGTAGGTCTTCTTCGCTGATATGTATTGATGTCTGCACATATTAAATTTGTATTAATGATCAACAAAGGAAAAAAAAAAAAATTCAATAACACACTGTTTGGTAGCCATGCCGGACAAGTCAAGCACTGTTCGGTACCCATGCCGGACAGCTCTCTTTCTGTTCGGTACCCATGCCGGACAGCACAGGTTCTGTTCGGTACCCATGCCGGACAGCTCAAGGCCTGTTCGGTACCCATGCCGAACTACATATTTTCTGTCCGGCAATCCAGTGCCGAATGGCCCCCTCGAAAAAATGCAATTTTTACTACAAAACTTCCTTTAAATTGTATTTTTTTCAACATAAATATGCAAAAAAATGGAATGTAACTATGACCTAACAAAAATTAAACACATATATTCAAAAATATATAGTATTTTAACCTAAAATATAAAGACGAGATTCACACCTCTATTGTCTTCCATTGTTGCTGTTGAAGTTGAAGTTGAAGAAATGTTGTTGTTGTGTGCTTGTTGCCGTGCTTTGCTGTTGTTTGCGATTGCCGTGGGTTGATGTTGCCGTTGTTTGCAATTGCCGTTTATATGCGTGGGGTGTGAGCGGGTCTTTCAAACAAGGGTATAAGGCTGTTGGGTGTGGGGTGTACTTAGCAAACAAGGGTATAAGGGTGTAGGGTGTGGGGTTTACTTAGCAATATTTTCAATATTTTGGGATAAATATTATGAAGGGTATAATAGGTAATTAGGGTGGGGTGTACTTAGTTTTTTGAGGGATTGAAAATAATTGGGGGGTGTACTTAGTAAATGGGTGTACTAAGCAAAAGTGTGGGTTCGAATAGCAACTCTCTTCACTGAATTTTTAAGTAGATCTCATTGTACTTTAAAAATATAATTTATTTATTTTTAGAGCTGTGTTATTTTTACCCCCAAAATTATTAAGTATATCCCTTTATTATTATTACAAAATTGTTACAATTTTAAAAGGCTATATTACCCTTAAAATAATTTTATTACTATCATATGTGTGGCACCCCTTATCGCACGCTTAATGGTATGTGCGGCACCCCTGGCCGCACGCCTTAAAGTATGTGCGGCGGACCACTGCCGCACATTTCTTAAGGTGTGCGATCAGGGGTACCGCACACTGGAGAAAGAGGGGAGCACACTGGTGGAAGGTTAATTGTACTGGGGAAGGAGAGAGAGTGAGAGGTATTGAAGGAGAGAGGGTGAGAGGAATTCACTTACTTTAGTGGAGGCCACCATTGAAGCCATTGACGCCGTGTGGGGGGCACACTGGAGGGGCGCACTGGAGGCTGCCATTAGTCGCTCCATTTTTTTTTCTTTTCTTTTTCTCTTTATTGGATTATTGTTCAAGGGTAAAATAGAAAAATAAGTGAGGGTATACTTAGTAATATAGGTGGTATAATATTTGAAGGGTGGGTGAACTAAGTAAATAGGTATACTTAGCAATTTTTGGGGTTGGAATAGCAAGTCCCTTATTTTTATACTTCAAGCAAATTAATTATTTTATAGTTTTAATTAATATATTGTATGTTTTAATTATTTTGTAAAATAAAATTTATTTATTTATAATTTTAATTAATATTTTACACATTTCAAATATGATGTATGAGAATAAATTAATTCATTTATAATTTTAATTAGTATATTACATATTTCAAGCATGGATGTACAAAGAAATTAAATTAAACTTATATAGAATTCAAAATAAAATACCTTTTCAGAATTTAAAATAAAACTTATTTTTAAAAATATATATTTTAAAAAAATAAATGTTTAGGTTATGTAGACTAAGTGACATATCAATAACAACACATTCTAAGTCAATCGTGAACTCTGTAGAGTCCGACATCACATTTCACTACCTCGTAGTTTAACACATATTTCACAAGTACGACTAAATTCACATAACACCATTTCACAGTATCATTTTCATGTAATCATCTAGTTCACCGTATCGACATGAAATACATGTTATATAGCATGAACGATTCTACGAGCAAGAAATAAAAGTAGTAACTTACCCAAATACGACAAATATACCAAGGAACGATGTTGGGTTGGATGAAAGTACTCTCTCTGGTGATATTTACGATGATATGAAGTCCCAATGTCTATCTTGCTCTCGATCTTTCCCGATTCAACTCTTTCTCACTCCAAAACCCACTTTCTCTCTCTAAAACATGGGAGAAGAGATGGGGTTCATGAATCCTCAACAGATTGGACGATCTTTTTGGCTAGAAATATGCTCCTTGTTGCCCTCTACGCTACGGCGAAGACAGATCGTTGATCCGGCAAGCGGAGCTCAAGATATCGCGATTTCTTTCTCTTCTCTCTCTCTACACATTCTCTCTCTATTTTCTGGGTTGTGAACGAATTATGAGGGAAATGGGGTTGTGTTCTCTCATTTATTCCATGGGTAGGTGTTTGGTCCAATTCCCGGCTTGTTTGGGCATTTAAAATCACTTTAAAATGTTAATAAATGAGAAAGAACGGACCGAACAAAAACAGGGCGTCGGGGCTGGGCGGCCGCCCCAGCGCCTGCCCCATACAAAACCCAAACATTCTGCCTATTGAGCAGCGGCCCCAGCGCCCGCCCACCTCCCAGGATTTCTGATTTTTCCTATTTCGCTCCTATTTGATCCCGAAATGTCCCAAAATGATCCTAGGTTGATTCTAACATCAAATTAAGGTCAAAACACACCCGAATCATCCCCGTGTCGGGGCACGAATGATAATGAACACAAGTCTTAATTGCACATCGAGACACACACACCAAACCACACTCAAAACCACTCAACTTACGGATTAACATCAAGACGAACGCGTTAGTCGTTTGCAAACGAATCTAAACCAAGGCTAGGTCAACCAACCAAGGGGGAAATGCAACGTATACGCACCCTAAACGATGTCGAGAATAATCTCGAATGAATGCAGAACTATTGCACAGTTTATCATATACTAACCACAAGTCAAATGCGTGTCAAGTCTTATTACGTCATGCTTAACAAGCATGACAACTCTCTCGATCTAACCATGGATATCCACTCATCACAACGCAAGGTCTCTTAAGCCGATATGACGTGACAATGGACTAAATGAGAAGGAAGTAGGGACAAGGCCCCACGACTAAGGTACGGCCCAACTTATCAGCTCACGACTAGGTGTTATGGACAAATTAAAGGCATGTTGAGAGTTCTCAACCTAGGATAAACACACGAGGGGTTAAATAGGACGATTCTAGGTATGTTGGATTATTGGGGTCTTACACGTTCCATCCTATCTATCCTCTCATTCACTTGCCCAATCTCTTCCCTCATCATCCTCCTTATCTCACCCAACAAATCTGCCATAGAAATGTTATTAGGTATTCCCTCCTCCTCTACAATATTTTTATATTTATCTTGAGACATGACTTTAGAAATCCTTACACACTCTCTTACGTGTATCCCTAAAAATTATGACACTTGTGTATCACTCAAAATCTGACTTTTACCTCCCCTCTTATGTGCTCACCACTCTATGTCTTTTTTCACTCACAACTATTGAGGAAAATAAGTAAGTTAGAACACAACAATTTTGGAGATAAAGTTTTTGAAAACTCAAAATTTCGTAGAACTTAATAAAACAAAGAAAAGAGTTTATGAAAATATACGAAAAGGGATTATAGAAAAGAAAGAAAGAAAGATTCGATTTTTATTCTCGAATCAAGATGTAGAGACTTTTATTTTTAGAAGAAAAGTCTTTGAAGCTCACGTCCCAAGTTTCTTTTGTTTTCTTTGATCCTTTATTATTATTATTTTTTGTCTATGTCTAGGCCGAATTAAGCAAGGATTAATTCAGGCTTCTTTTTTTTTTTTTTTTTGTATTTGGACCTCCTTGGTACGGCTTTGGAGCAAGAATAGGAAGAAAAACTCTGCAGCACAAAAGATGGTTAGTTGATAATATGGTTTATGGATTGAAAGACAAGAATTTAAGAACAAGAATAATAAATAGGGATAGAAAGATTGTTATCAATAGCCTTGCTTTGATACCAACTGATGTGATTCCAAACGAGACCCACAAGTTATATTGAAATTGGAACCACGTTTTAGAAAACAAATCTCGCAGAAAACAATCCAAGGACTTGAATAACAATCAAAGCAACCGCAACCCCTAACTCACTATGGAATTAAAAACCTTGGTATATTCGAAACCTTTAATTTCATTGAATTAAGAACCACGAATTAGAAAGTAATCCACAAACTTTAATCCAAACTAGTGCTACACCCGTGCGTTAAACGCACGGGCCAAATACTATCCTATTTCACGGAAAGATAATATTTTATGCAAAGTTAGACATTTAGAAAATATAGATGAATCTGTCACCAAAAAAAAAAAAAAAAGTAGTTAAGAACAACTTTTCATAATACTTCTTGATGAAGCCCCATCCATCTGCTTTTCATTATACCAACTAATGTCGACATTTTTGTACATGTGCAGGTTGGTTGATCTTGACTTTTGTATTTATGCAATATACGGGATACTAAGGTTATGATCTGAGTTCAAGCTTATTTTCATTGACTCCATCATAGGAAACATATATACTCATTGGTCCAAAATAAGTATCCCCTTTTCCTTTTTTAGATGTCCCAACAAAATAAAAAAAAATAAAAAAAACAGAAGTAGGAGGAAGAAGAAAGGCTAACCTCAACATCCACCAGAAGCAGCCCAAAAGATGGAGGAATCTTCATATCATTCCCAGGTTTTACTTCCCACTTTCGTACTAATCTTACCTTAATCAACCAATCTGATCTTCCTTTTTTAATGTCTTTCAATAGAGTAAAAGTCATTTTATGTTCTTTGGCTGGGAATAATGCAAAGTATATGAAAAAGATTGGAATAGGATGAAAAAGAAACAGATTTTGAAGAAAAACCGTATTATAAACTGGATAAATAAACCTGTTGATATTCCCATTTACTAAATTGGGGAATTCGAAAATAATCTTACTATTTGACATTAAATAATTTCAGATTTCAGGATGACTGTCTAGATTCTACGGTGTATTTTCTAGGAAATTGCTGGAAAATGTATTAAATGTAGTTGCCATAAATGTTCCTATCCAAAAATAGTCTTTCTCATTTATTTGTTTGATAAAGGCAATATTATAAACATTTATTTATTTTTTAGTGTGCAGATACAAGATACAAGGAAAAGACGACATGACTGAAATAAGATTTTTGCCGGATATAAAATAATATGTATTTTTATTTTATTTATGTATAATGTTTGTAATAATTTTTTATTTTTCCATTACTATTTGACATTAAATAGTTTCAGATTTCAGGATGACTATCTATATTCCAATGGGTATTTTCTAGGAAATTGCTGAAATATGTATTAAATGTATTTGCCATAAATGTTGTCATAATCCAGGTATTGTTTGATAAGCCCAATTATTACTTAAGCATTGATATAGGTGAGAAAGAAATTAAATCTTTAACTGAAGATAATGAGGAGCAGCTTTAAATTTACGTTTCTAAATATAGATTTTCAGTTTTTGCGCCAAATTACCTGTTTTAGTAAGTGTGCCAAAATCACTTGTGTCATTATATATATATAGATGTTTCATATATTCTAACAAACTCACGTTTGTCACAAAAGAGTTTAAACTCACACAATTTTAATTAATAATCAATCTCCTTTACAATGAAGAAAAAAATGCCTATTTATAGGCCTTGAAAACAAATTCTAATCTAATTAGAAAACTACTATTTAAGAGTTTAAATTAAATGACTAATAAAAATCTGATCACATTATGACTCCTAGTTAAAACACACTTAAAAATAGGATAAAACCTCTCCTAGCCAAAGGTTGAATACGGACGCAATTGAGACTCCAAATCCACACAAAGGCCGGCCTCCCTTGGGCTTCTAGAAGACCATTCTTGGCTGAAACTCTCCATCAAGTCTCAGATTGGAGACTCTTTGGGCAAACACACGGCTTTGGACAGTTTGGGACTTCTAGAACTCCTTCACACGGTTTGAACATATTGGAAGCACTTAGAACTCCTTCACACGGTTTGGGCGGCTTGCAACAGGTAAAACACGGCTGGGATTCTTCAAGGTCTTCTAGAAAACACGTTTTCCCCAAGAGCTTTCATACCTAAAACCATGTTTCTCTTCAAACCGTGTTTTGTCCTTCTTTCCACACGGCTTGAACCATGCTCACGGGCTTGGGCTCTTCAACTGCTTGGGTTTGGGCTTGGATTTGTGAGATAAGACTTGCCAAAGCTTGATTCATCTTTTTAGCCCTTGATCTCGTTATTGGCCTATCCTTGATCTTCAATGGGTCATTGGGCGTGATTGTTGGATCTTTATTGGGCTTAATTGTTGGATCTTCACTTGGTGGTCCTCCATCACTAATGCAGGCCTGATGTTGGGTTTCTTCATAGGAGCGGCCAACATAGTTTCCCTATTTTTTACAACAAGCAATTCAACTTATGTTGATAATATAACCTATATTCTTATGTATTTCTATGGTCTCTAATCAGCTTATCCACCAGCTACCTCATATTGAACAAATGACTACAAAAATGAATGAATTATTACCTATATATTTGACTGGAGGATACAATGAATTCGAAACAAATACTATATAATTGACTCTCGTCTTTTATGCATTATATCAAACATATGGGCACTAAACAAATCATCACAGCTAAGCAGTCCTTTTGGGTAATTCAAACACAGAATTTAAAATCAATCATAGAGAGAAATAACACAAATTAAGTGTGAACACGTTGAATCCACTTGAATCCATGCTTCAGAACAATGTGTGTTACAATCCAGAACTTAGTGACATCAAATTGAATTTGCATTCGGAAATATTGATCAAACACACACACTCACTCAAATTGAATAACAAAGTGTTGGCGCAAAGTATGGAACGGTGATTTGAGAAAAACACTTCAAATAAATTTAAACAAAATATAGACAATCTCCTCACTTTGCGGGGAACCCATCAAATTAAATACTTGAAAACCCAATTTTAGACTCAGCACCCACGAAACCAAACTCATTGGGAGGGAATCGGCAGTAGGAAATCGATCATGGGAAACATGATGCTTTGTGGGCCCAAACCCAAGGCCTTCTTTGCCCAAGTAGCGAGTGGCGACTAGGGCATGCAGGCAAGGGAGGGCGTCGGAGATGCCGCCATGGTCGTGTTCTATGTCGACGATGACAAAGTCGTACTCGGAGAGGCCGGTGATTTCGGCTAAGGGGTAAGAGAAGGATAAGATTAAGAGGTCGTAAAGGTTGTGGTCGTTCTGGAGGTAAGATTTGATGGTCTACGGGTGGAGGTGAGAGCTACGGTGAAGAGGGAGTTTTTCTTGGATCAGAGAGAGAAGACGAAGATGAGGAAGGAATCGCATTGGGAAGAACTACCGTTCGCACGCGTGAATGTAAAGTAGGATCAAGACTGTCCAAATTTAGTAAATGGTAAAATCTGGACCTGTAATTAACTTGAGTCAATTGTACACATGAGAGTCAAGCTGTATTGTAATATATATGTATATATATATATATATATTTATTTATTTATAATAATTAAAGAAAAAAATAAGAAAGACAGAAAAAAATTCAAAATCTTCAAGAGTGGCGCTATTAGTACCACCTTTTCCTATTAATACACCCTAAAATTAAATTATAAAAATGCCATTATATTGTTAGGCATAAATACCCTTTTTCTACTAAATACACCCACCCTTATATTAAGACATCTGCTAAATCTCTAAATACATCACCTAACAATTTATCAATGCACCCTCCTCCAGTTCCATACGCCATTGCCAGGGATTATACGTCATTGCCAAGGGACAATCTCCTCACTTCATTCCTCTCCTCTACTCACTTCAATTCTTTCTTACCTTAACTTCATTATACTACAAATTTTTCACTTCACTTTGATTTTTTTCATGCATTTACCTATGTCTGGATCGGGATTTGTTCGGCACTGGTCTGCAGAACACCACAGTGGTATTCGGGAAGCACCTGCAGAACATACCAGTGATGTTCGAAAAATGCCTGCAGAACACTACAGTGGTGTTCGGGAAGCACCTGCAGAATAGTTGGGGTTGCAGAACATCACAGGGATGTTTGGTAAGCCTTTGCCGAACACCACTGTGGTGTTCCTCAAACCAGTCCCGAACCGAAAATGAGAAGAAAACCCAATATATCTCATATACATTGCAACTAAAATGAAATTTAACACAAAAATTGAAACGAAATTGCTATTTAAACATAAAAATAGAATATATTTCATACTTGGGCCTTCCTCATCTCGAAATCAGAGTTGCTCTTTTTCTAATTCTTCCTTTTCTTCTTCTTTCTTCTTCCTTGTCTGTTGGGGGGCTTGGGAATTGGGGGGTTTGCAAATTGTTGAGTTTGAAATTGGGGGCTTTGCGAAGCAATGGAAGTTGAAGCGTTCTCGCGATGTTTCTGTTGACCTGCGTTGTGTTTTGGTTGGTGTATTAAAAAATTGAGGTGAGTGTGATAACATTAGGTGGGTGTATTAGGAAAAAAATAATGAGTTAATTGAGAGGGGTAAAATAAAAATGTTGAGTGGTATATTTAGAAATTATATTGATGTAAAATTAGTGGAGAGGTGTATTAAGAAAATGAGTGTATTAATAGGAAAATGTGGTGTGATAGCGCCACCCAATCTTCAAACCAAACACGGCCATAGAAGCAGCATATGGGGTATCTGTCCATATGTAAGTATTAGGACAGTTGCTATTTACACCCAGACAATTGCTAAGTACACCCCATGTCATATATTACCAAAATACCATTATAAATTTTGACTTAAATACCCATAGTTGTCCGGTAAGGGTGCCAAACACCACTATGGGTGTTCGGTAAGGGTGTCAAACAACTATAGTGCTGTTCGGGAAGGGTGCCGAACACCACTATGAGTGTTCGGTAAGGGTGCCAAACAACTTAAAAAAAAAAAAAGCTCAACAGACTCTGTGATGGAGGCGGGATTGACCGGTGTAGGTGGGGGGGAAGGAGGAAGAGAATGAAGGAGGGAGGGGAGGCGGGAAAGGAGGGATGAAGACGGGTGGGCTTGATTGATGTAGTGGGGGCGAAGGAGGAGGAAGGAGGAAGGGAAGGCGCAGTACTCGTGGTGGTGATGGTGGTGGGGGAGGGGAGGGGGAGGCGGAAAGAAGGGAGGAAGGAGGAAGGAGGAAGGGAGTGGGCTTGACCGGTGTGGGGGAAGGTGGAGGAGGAAGGACGGAAGGAGAGGCGGCCGAACCGGGTGGTGGAAGGAGGGAGGGAGGCGGGAGGCGGGAAAGGAGGGAGAAGGGGAGTTGACCGTGTGGGTGGGGTGGAGGGGGGGAAGGAGGAGGAGGAAGGAGGGAGGAAGGGTTGGGTTGCTGGGAGGAGAGGGGGTGGGGTGTACAGCGGTGGGAGGGAAGGTGGAAGAAGCGGGGGGGGTGTACTCGGTAGATAGTGGGAGGGGAAGGTGGAAGAAGCAGGGTGGGGTGTACTCAGTAGATGTGTTAATTTTGGAAAAAATATTGTAAGTGTATAATAAGAAATTAAGGGGGGGTGTACTTAATTTTTTAAGTGGCGAAAAATATTAGGGTGAGGTGTATTAAATAATTGAGTATGCACAGTAAATTAATGGATACAAATAGAAATTCTCATTTACTATTAGATTCATGCCCCTGACTTCAATATTCCCTTTCCTCTCTACAGTGTACATACGCGGCGCTGTCTTTTCTCTGTCCTTCCTTTCTCTCTCCTCACTCTCTCTCTCTAGTGTCGGTGTTAGATCTTCAGGTTCTACTTTCCATCTTGATGCTACTGACGGTTACGTCAGATCTGCGACCCTTTAGTCACACGCAAATCCAATCCATCCTTCTATATATATAAATAATAATCTCAATTCACATAAGTAACATTATATATATATACTATCGCCGATTGTTTTGTTAGGGTTTCAGTCGGAGCTATGCAATCGTTGATCAATCTATGAATGTGGGCGGAACGGTCGATTTGAGTGGAATTAGGGTTTTGTTTGAGGGGTTTATGAGGGATCTGGTTAGGGTTTTCTTATGCCCATTTTTGAAGAATTTGAACCGAATAAGGTGGGACTGCACTCTTGTTATTCGTAGTCGTTGTCGGTGGGGTAAATGTGGCTAATGTTTCATTCAAAATCTCTCTTCTGTTCTGTTCTGATCATTTAACAACTCAGGTAATTCCGTACCGGCGGTAGGAGTGATTGATATTCTGTTTGTAAGAGGTATCTTCATATCAGCCGTGATAATGCAGCAAGATCACCGGAAAAAAGTGAGCTTTATATACTTCCTATATTGAATTCTATCTTATGTTTATGTCTGTTCTCGTTTGCTAACTGAGCAGTTAACAATCTTTTGATTGTCTGTGTGTTTGTGTGGTGGGTGAGCCTTGAATCTGTCGGTCTATTTAATTAATTTGATCTCAAGGATGCTTTTTAATTTTGATTATGATCAGATGGGATATGCCTTGGTCTTAATATGTGATTTTGGGCTCATGAGTCCTGGATAATAATCTCTTATTAGTGAACAGTTGTAAACATGTGCTCCGGTAGAAAAGTTGAAAGTTCTGTTTGAGTAGTTATGATAGAAATCAAAATTATTGATTACCCTTGAGAATCATAATTTATTATGAACAAACCAATCTATAATAACCTCAATCTTCATATCTATATATTTCTTTAGCCTTTCATTTAATTTAAATGTACTTTCTATACTTTGATGCATTATTAACTAATTTTATATATAACTTGAAATTTCACAGGACCATAATATTACTTTTATGGATGAAATTATAATCATTGAATAAATTGTTGTCTTATTAGTAATTATGTATCATTAATTTGATTATTGAATCAATAAGATTAAATAATTATTTTGTTGAGATGCTAAGCTCCATCTCTTGGAAAACGCTCCAAAAGTCGTTTTTACCCAACAGACTTGGGCTGCAAAAATTAACTTCTTAAACAGATTTGCCAAGCATGTTTGTATGAAAACTGAAAAGTCCTTCATTTGGAAACTCATCTTTTTTGGGAAAAGGCCAACTTCAGAGAAATTTCTTTAGAGAAAAATTGCTCCAGACAAGGCCTTATTCATCAGATCCAAGTTTCTCCCCTCAACCACAAATTGTCCCACATAAAACCTCACTTCAGTTTTCATCCCAGTTTCGTTCTTCAATAGTTTACTCCTCTCTGTTAAAAAAATATCCGAAGTTTTCTTATGCAAAAGCACATGACAAGTATTGAGAAAAATTAAGTGAATTACTATTAGTAGTTTTTGATGATGTTTTTAAATGTAACTTTAAATTAAAAAAAATTGTATATCTTCTATTTACCCTTTTTTTGTGTATATTTTCAAATTTTCCCTTTTTTCTTCTTCCCATTATGACATTCTTCTCTCTCTCTCTCTCTGTGTGTGTACACTTCCATTGTCCTACTCTGTGTGTGTGTGTGTATATATATACATATATGTATATATATACATATATATATGTATACATATATATATATGTATACATATATATATGTATATACATATACATATATATGTATACATATATATATGTATATGTATATACATATACATATATATATGTATACATATATATATGTATATCTATATATATATATAAAGGATGAAAGTTAGTTTCCAAAGTCGATCATGACAACTTCATTGTTGATCATTATTCATGACACCAACAACGCCTCTCCCATCTGTTGTTGACGTTACAAACCTCCTTCTCGGCTGGCTCAGCTTAGAATGTGAATCTTCGTCACTTCAGGGGTCGGAAGTGGGTAGGATCCCAAGATAAAGAACTCAAATGACCCCAATGGGTATGGGCTTCAGCCAATCCAGATTGGTTTTGTGTATTTGTAACAAATGTCCATCTTCTATGAAGATTTGAGTAGAAGACGATGACAGCAAAGATCAGCACCTTGATCGGTCATTCTAGCTCGATTGGGGTCCAGAGTTGAGCACTCTCATTTCTCTATCTGTCTTTCTCTTCCCCTAAAACCAGTGCCTAGGACGATTGCCTCCAGCATCATCACCAGCCAGCTTGGTGACTATTGAGCTAGAGCCAGGAATAACCATTTGAACCCAGATGTCACGGCGGTAGATCTGCAAATTTAAGAAACAGAGAGGGAGAGAGACAAAGAAAAGGGGAGCGGGGGTGGGGGGGAAGGAAGTAGGGATGAGATAATGGTAGTAATTTGGTGGCGTACTAACGGAGATGGAAACGGAGACAAAGACGTTGACTTTAATTGATGGTGAATGGTGGCAGTGGTTATGGAGGTTCTGAGCACTGGGCATGGCAGTGCCTTGGAGAAGGATAATATAACTGAAAAAAGTAAAAAAAGAAAAATAAGAGACAGGAGAAAAAGGAAAAGGAAATTTTTATAACCTTATTAGAGATCAAATGTGGTTCCCATT
Source organism: Platycodon grandiflorus (assembly GCA_016624345.1). Lineage (NCBI taxonomy): Eukaryota > Viridiplantae > Streptophyta > Magnoliopsida > Asterales > Campanulaceae > Platycodon > Platycodon grandiflorus. The sequence goes on from CM028368.1 coordinate 29,497,318, forward strand.
TTAAAGATTACATCGAACTTTTTATCTATTAGAGAGTAAGTCCAAATGCTACATTTAACCTTATTCTAATGGCATGGCCAAGGCACGTGCCTAATTCTGTTAGATTAAGCAATGTTAGTTAAGGCGAAGGACAGATTACCGTGGGGTTAAAATTGTCTTTTGGCCTTGATGTTTTATCTAAACATTCTTCCGGTTTGTACATCTTTTTTGTTTTATATTTGTATAGTATCCTATTCAAGCATATTCGATGCCAGCTTTCGCAATTGCATTTTCAATTCAATTTTCATACATTGTCGCTGATAATATTAGAAGAAGTGGTAACATTGTGTTTGTCAAAATGCATACGCGCTAATAGATGTCAGCTACTTTGGAAGTCAGGAAGGTTTTTCCTTTTATATAAAGTAGCAGCTTTACTTTTTTTGGATTGTTTCTTTGTTCTTACTTGTGGTGATTTATTTTTATTATACCTTGATTTTTATGAATTGTCAGTTGCATTTCAAGAGCATGAATCCTGGTTTTCATAATTGCCAAATTTATTTGTAAGAATTAGAGGTTTGACATATTATGGTCTGTGTCCGTGCCATGAGTACATGATAATCGCTACAATTGCCAGGAGGTGAAAGTAGAAAATCAAAGTTTCACTTTCTACTAAAGAAGGACTAAGGGAGGCAGTGGCAGATTTTTTGCCAGCGTGGGCCTTCTAAAAATTGTGAAAACAAAAATATGATACAGAAAAACACAAATACTAGTACAGTATTTTAAAGTAGCAATTTGACTACGTAACCAATAAAGTACGATATTCGATATATAGAATATTAAATACACCAATTTAAAATACAAATATTCTAATACACATTAAAAATGTAAAATTACAAGATGATTTTTCGACGTCCCATATCTTGAAAAGCTCCAATTTTTCAACAAATTGCTATTTCTATGTAAACATAGTTTGAACCAATTTGATGTTCACACTAACATAGTTCTTTATGAATCATATTCTCTAAAATTTAAACAACAAACGATGAAATGAAATTATCACACCAATTTGAAATCAACCTAAAATGGGGATAAACCCAAATTGAGGGATACCAAACTAAGCATATAAATTTATCAACTAATTTTCAGCATTATCATGGACATCATGGTATCTTAATCATGCTAACATTATTTACAAATCATCCAAAAATCAACTAAATAAAAAAAACCATTTTTTACTTTATGGTTTAAAGAATGAAAAGAATTACCATTTTGATTGAAGGTGTGAGTACGCGATGATGTTCTGATTGCTTCTTCACCGTTGCCGTCGCCCCGTCGCTGGTCTCATTCTGCTGGTTAAGCTCTCCTCAGTGAGACTCTCTCGGTCGCGTTCTCTCTCAGTTTGCGTGACAACTACAGAAAGAGAATGCATAAGGTTTTATTTTATTTTTTTGACCCCTCCCTCAACTAGTATCTTGAAAGTCAAAACCCTTAATTTATCAAAGGAAAATTTCATGGGCCCAATCTGAGCACGAGGCCATGCTCTGGGCCAAGGCTGGATCCGCCCCTGATGGAAGGTACTTTTCCCACGGTGACCCCATATTTTAAGAGAAGTTAAAAAATTCCTTACTGGAAATCCAATTTCTTGGACTAGAGTGGGGCAATCGCTTCATTTTCGTTTACATAGACCTCCCTACATAATAGGGGCATATTTATTGTAATAATAGGAGCATAACCCTTTACCCTGAGAAGGAAATTTTCTATTAGATGTTCAAGTAAACTAAGTAAACCCTTTTGATTTCATTATGATTGAGGAGAAGAAAAAGACTAATGGGTTTCGGTTACCAACTATTGTGATTTATCTGCTAACCCCTTCCTCCCAAGAGGGAAGAAGAAAATGTAAAAGATAAAGTAAAATCCTAATAGGTACATTGGTTGTATAATATATACAACTTGCTACGTGTGTGTTATTAAGAAGTTATGGGGTCGTATAGTTAGGATTAAGGCCGGATAGGATTAATAAGCCGAATAGTCGGATGTTTGGTACGCAATAGGCGATTGAGACTAATAGCACGAGCTATCCGGATAAAGTCCTTATCCCCTCGCTAATAGTACCAAGGTTGAGGGTAGTATTATTAGCGCCCTCACTAAAAAAAAATATGTGACTAATATTTTTAAATCTAAAACTACCCTCAATTTATAAGTGAGGATTAATAACAAGTGCGCTAATAGCACCGGGATTAATAATACTCCTTATCCTTGTCCAACTATCAAACAAGCCCTATATGCTTTATTTAACCGATTCACGCCATTTCATGTGCTCTCTTTTATATTTGAATGTATATGCGTTTTGATTTTCAGGGAATGAATGAACATGTATTCATAACATGATGATTTGTGTTTAGAAGAATATACTAATATTTTTCTAAAGAGATATGTTCTAGCCTTCTGGTTGAGGTTAGACATTACCTTCGTACAAGTGAAGAGAGAGGTTATAGAGCAGAGTGGATAAATAGGATTCTTCTGGTGGATGGTTTTTTGTGAGCAACTGAATTCTTTGTCTGAACAGATTGTCTTTATTTGCTTATGCTGACATGCGAGTAATTTGACTTGGCTTCCTATGGCGCAGAACTCCCCGGAGATGGACTTCTTCTCGGAGTATGGTGATGCCAGTAGATACAAAATTCAGGAAGTTGTTGGAAAAGGCAGCTATGGTGTTGTTTGTTCAGCCATTGACACACATACTGGTGAAAAAGTGGCAATAAAAAAAATACATGATATTTTTGAACATATATCTGATGCTGCTCGAATTCTACGTGAGATTAAGCTTCTCAGGCTTCTGCGCCATCCTGATATTGTTGAAATTAAGCATATTATGCTTCCACCATCTAGAAGAGATTTCAGAGATATATATGTCGTTTTTGAGCTCATGGAGTCAGATCTTCATCAAGTCATCAAAGCTAATGACGACCTGACACGGGAGCACTATCAGTTTTTCCTTTACCAATTACTGCGTGCCCTCAAGTATATTCACTCAGGTAACTGTCAGAATTATTTGCTTTGCCATTTTGCCCGGGTAACGAAGCTATTATTCTCTATTTCACAAGAAGTTAGGGTTAATTTCACTTTACTCCCTGTGGTTTTCTTACCGTCGCACTTGGAGGCCTTTGGTTTCAATTTTTGTACATTGGGGTCTAAGGTTGCATTTTTGTTGCAATTGAGGTCGAAAGGGAGTTTTCGTTTATTTTTGGATGGAAAGTCATCATATGCCATCCACATGAATTTTTGTGGGGTTGTTTTAGTCTTTTTACACTTGGTTATTAAGGGTATTTCATCCATATAATTTGTAAAAGTTAACGGAAACCCCCTTTTGACTCTCAATTGCAACAAAAATACAACCTTAGAACCTAATGTGCAAAAATTGAAACCACAAACCCCCAAGTGCGGTAGTAAGCAAACCTCAAACTTCAGGACAATAAAAATGCAATTAACCCCAAGAAGTTATATAGTCATATACACTAGTCATGTTGAGTGGCCTTCTATCCTTCGCAGGTACTACATTCAGTTCATATTTTACACATCGAAGTTGAAAATGATTACCCTCCTTTTATGTGGAAAATTGGCCCCGTTATTCTGTTAAGATATTTTCTGCTCACTCATAAACCAAATAAGTCTGGTGGTTGCATGGCGCACTTTTAATGATCTGATTGTTGCTATCTTTTTGCAGCCAATGTTTACCATCGAGATTTAAAACCAAAAAATATATTGGCAAATGCAAATTGTAAACTCAAAATATGCGATTTTGGGTTGGCAAGAGTTGCCTTCAATGATACACCTACCACAATATTTTGGACGGTATGTAATGGATGATTTTATATGTGAATTTACAAAATTTATCTTTTATGTACGTTTTGCATTTATCTTTTAATATACTACAAGAGCACATTGTAAATTTTTTGATGGTTTTCTTTCTCAGGATTATGTTGCTACAAGATGGTATAGGGCTCCAGAATTATGTGGCTCATTTTACTCTAAGGTAGTGCTGCCTTAACTTAAGCTTATTTGTAATTTCTGTAGAGTTCAAAGTTGTGAAGTCTGATATGTTGCATTTATGTGCTCATATTGGGGTGACATATTGTATCCAGATATATATTAATTCATGAAGGGCATCTCATTGTTCATAATTAGAATCTCACTAGTTCTTTTGTTCTTGAGTCTTTTCACTGTTGTTACAACATGCTTTGCTAAAAGATACATAATACATGTATAATATCAGCTAAGATCTTATGGTAAATTTCGTATTGATCTATGGTCTAGATTACTTAAATAAAATTTTACGGAGGGCAGTTAAAATGTATTGTTTCCTTGCCAAATGTTTTTCTTGCCTAAATTTCATATTTCTTGGGAGGAAAAGGCAGACAAACAATGGTGGTTAGTTACTAGTGATATGGAGGGGTATATCTAAGGAAGACGGGAAGATATTATTTGTAATAATGTGAATGTCAGAAGAGAAGTCACCCCCCTGGTGGTTAGTAGTGATAGAACATATCCTTCTTCCCTTTTGGGTGGGTAAGCACAAAAATCAAGTCACTGTTAGTTGCCACAGTCTCTCTCTCTCTCTCTCCCACTCCTTTTATATGGTATACAATTTCTTGGAGTATCTCTCTCTCTGTCTCTCACTCACTCTCTCCCTCTCTCACTCACTCTCTCCCTCCCATAATGAAAGTCTCCCAAAAGGAAGTGGCCTCAAAACAAATTGTCATGTTTCTATTGTCACTAGTAAACAGCCAATCAATTTAAGTGTCAATTGATTTACAATTTCATTTTCGAAAGACTAGGCTTAAGCACTCCCACGCCCATTCTTCTCTGAAATCGATCAGATCTGGAATTGAAGACGATCGAACTACTGACACTGGAGTCATGGGTCTTTTACTTATGATCAAGCTGATTTGGAAGAAAAAGCAAGCAGATCTGGAAAGACCATTTGGATTGACTAAGAGAGTCATTGGAACTTGGAAGATACAAGGTCAGGTAAGGTAGGAGTGAGTAAGGATTCATTTCTTATGGTTCATTTCCACCAAACATGACATCATCGCCCATTATGTTCATCACATGTCATGGAAAGCCGCTGTAATTGCCAGCACTCTTTAACCACTGGCAATAAGATAGAAGAGTAGAAGGAGAAGAAGAAAGGATGAGACATTTCTGTTGGTGGTGGAGTTGTAGAAGTCCCCCTCGGTGCTCCTTGGTGGGTTGGATCGATCTATGTTACTAGGACTCGGGTGCAGTACTTGTCTAACGACACTTGGAATCGGCCCAAAAGGATCCAAATATAGGGTGTGGGATCTGTGGGCGCTTGGACATGACCTATGGTTGTTTATTTTAGATTCCATGTACGATATATCTATGTGATGGATATGATATGGAGATTAGTTAGAACTTTGGAAACTTAGGTTGTCTTTTTAAGAATAGTTGGCATTTTAAAATTTCAGTGACTTGACTGAAACATTAAATGGAATGTCCATATTAGACCTTGAAGAGTCTGATGCGGGTCACACACCGTTGTTGTCCTGCTTGGATCATGTCGGGCATGGGTGTGGTAAGTAAAATGAAGAGTCCTTGTACATAGATCAATATAGTATTAGAGAGTCAAAGAGACAAAAAGTCATATTTTTGATGGTTTCTTTTGAGATTGTGGTCAAAGTCTCATTTATTTTCCCATGTGTCAAGACTCAGTAGAATTAATCATGGTTTTTATATTGAGGTAACTATGCTAGCCTAGCAGCCTATTATTGCGCTCCTCAAAGATGCTGCCTTGCATTGCCCTTACTACGTTTGAGATGTGGGTTTGCACCTAGGTCCGCCTCTAATAACAATGATCTTTGGTTGCATTACAAAGCATGTTAACGTATTACTCTTTATTGACTAACAACAAGATGAAATACACCCTAACCCTAGTAACATTGAGGTCTTCAAAACATTCTTGGATCTTCACGTAACTTGATCCTTTTTGCATTAATGCAATGTGGCCATATTCTAAAATTTTAATGTGATGTATATACTAACTAACAAGTACATATGATGTGATCCAACGAGACCCTCAAGTTATTAGAACTTGGAACCCACATTGAGAAGATAAACTCGCGGAGAAAGTATCCCCAAGGACTTGGAGAACAATTTGATGAAGACCTCAACCTCTAATCCTCAATGGAATTAAGAACCTCGGTATAAAGATTCAAGACCCTTAACTATGTTGAGTTAAGAACCAAGAATATAGATTTTCCACAAACTAATCCAAGTTTGCAATGTTCTGACCAAACACGTATAACACACAAGAGAGTAAACTCACGGCTTGTATTGAAGAATAACGCTATATATCTATTACAATTAGACAGAGACGCCTATTTATAGGCTTAACTAAACAATTCCAAATATCTATAGGAAAGCATTAATTAGAATCCTAAAAGAACTATGAATTATACTAGAAAAACATTAAAACTATCTAGAAATAGGAATCCTAAATAACTAGGAATTACAATAAACATGGGGTTTAAGTGAAAGTAAACTCCTATTCTAACAAGAAAACAAGGAAAAACGTTTTTGGATTCTCCCAATGCGAACGCAAGCTTGCTAGGGGCAGCATCAATGTGGATGCAAGCTAGGGGCGGCACTAGTCTTCTAGAACCTCTACAAATCCCGGTTATGTAGCCCATGTGTGGTAAAACATGGGTTTTTGAGTCTTATTGGCCCTTTTGGTGCGACCAAACTAACCCCAAGGTTAACAAACATGGCACTTGTGCCCCTTCACTTGTAGAACACAATTCTTGGTCCCTAGGATCACATCATTTCCCTCCTCTTGAAAATGATTCGTCCTCGAATCTATATGTGCAACTTGATGATCTCTTCTTGAGAAGAGGTCGATCCAATCCGCCCAAGTTGAGAAAAAGTGATTGTTGATAAGCCGCTTGATGAACCAAGATACAAAATGAGTAGGAACTTCAATTCATCTCGAATTGCTTTTAATTCCTCTCCTCTTCCTCTTTCTCACATTGCTCCCTCTCGACTTTCTCCTTTTCAATTTCATTTTCTCTCTCCTCTCTCAATTTTTTCTCACTCTTATCTTTCTCTCTCAATTCTTTCTATCTATCCACTCTTTTTCAATACTCTTTTTCTATCCTCTCATTTTCAATTCTCTCCTTTTCTATTCTCTCCTTTTCTACTCTCTCTTTTTCTATCTTCCACTCTTGTTCTCTCTTTTGTAACAACATTAATCTTCATAAACCTTCTCGAGAGAGAGACATAGTGATGATGTGATCCTAGAGTCCAAGAATTGTGTTCTACAAGTAAAGGGGCTTAAGCGCCATGTTTGTAAACCTTGGGGTAAGTTTGGTCGCACTAAAAGGGCCAAAAAGACTCAAAACCCATGTTTTACCACACATGGTCTCCAAAATCGGGATTTGTAGAGGTTCTATAAGACTCCATTCACATTGTTGCCGCCCCTAGCAAGCTTGCGTTCACATTGGGAGAGTCCAAAAATATTTTTCCTTGTATCCTTGTTAGAATAGGAGTTTACTTTTAATTAAACCACATGTTTATTGTAATTCCTAGTTATTTAGGATTCATATTTTTAGATAGTTTTAATGCTTTCCTAGTATAATTCATAGTTCTTTTCGGATTATAATTAATGCTTTCCTAGAGATAGTTGAAATTATTTAGTTAAGCCTATAAATAGGCGTCTCTTTCAATTGTAATAGATATATAGCGTTGTTCTTCAATACAAGCCGTGAGTTTACTCTCTTGTGTGTTATACATGTTTGGTTAGAATATTGCAAACTTAGATTAGTTTGTGGAAAATCTATATTCTTGGTTCTTAACTCAACATAGTTAAGGGTCTTGAATCTTTATACCAAGGTTCTTAATTCTATTGAGGGTTAGGTGTTAGAGGTATTCAACTGATTGTTCCCCACGTCCTTGGAGGTACTTTTTCGTGAGTTTATCTTCTCAACGTGGGTTCCAAGTTTCAATAATTTGAAGGTCTCGTCACATCAGCCTCAAGTTATTGGAACTTGGAACCCACGTTGAGAAGACAAACTCGCGGAAAAATGGGCTAAAGTGAAGGGGCTCAAGTGCCATGTTTATAAACCTTGGGGTAAGTTTGATCGCACCAAAAGGGCCAAAGAGACTCAAAAACTCATGTTTAACCACACATGGGCTCCAAAACCGGGATTTGTAGAGGTTCTAAAAGACTAGTGCCGCCCCTTGCTTGCATTCACATTGCTGCTGCCCCTAGAAACCTTGTGTTCACATTGGGAGAGTTCAAAAACGTTTTTTCTTGTTTTCTTGTTAGAATAGGAGTTTACTTTTAATTAAACCACATTTTTATTGTAATTCCTAGTTATTTACAAAATACTACTACTCTTTGCCTCAAATCGCGTCTCTTTTTTCAAAAAAAATTGTCCCAAAGTGAGCTTCTCTTTTTGTGCAAAGTTACTAAATTCAGCTTTGCTAGCTTTGTTGTCTATCATGTTCCAATTTGCACTTCGAACCCTATAGTGTGAACACCATATAGTCATGCTGCCAACACATATGATCCCCAAGTACCATTGTGACCCGTCTACACTTTTTTAAAATCGCTTCCCAAGTTATTTCATGTTTTAACTTTTCTTTTTCACCTCTACAACTTTGTTGCTATGGCTCTGGGAATAGCATAGATTATACTGGTGCAAGGATTGACGATTATGAACTCATGAAGCATGAAATTGTCAAATACTATCAGCAAATGCTAGCTACCACACATGACCACTACTAGCCATGCTACATCCAACTTGATATAGGGTCCATTTGGATGGCCCACTGATAGGACTAAGTCTATCATGAAAGATTACTTGGTTTTACTTGGGTTGCAAACAAGTAATAGAGTGTGTGCCAGAGACTATGGTTATGCTATATCGAGTTTCAATTATGATGCAATATGATTAGATTCGAATGATGAAAATTGGAAACTTTAACCAACTAATATTTAGACTATACTCTCCTTGGCCTTTTCCATGTAATTACCACTTTGCCACTCCACCAAAATATCTTAACTACCTTCATGCCAAATTATCACGATATGCTTTAAACTTTGATTGCCGTATCATAACCATATAGAGTCTAATTTGGTTGATTCAAAAGCTATTTGACTCCAATTTTCAACCCCTATTCGTTGTTGGTTCATCTTTTTTTGATAAGATAATGAATAAAAGAGCGTCAGAACATGTGGCGCATCCTGCACACTAGAAGTATACACAGCCCAAAACACTAACTAATTAAAATATGATCCACAAAATCACTAAAGAATGAGCTGAACAAGGGAGATTCTCCGAACACCAAAAGAGTGGATCAGGGACTCTTTCAAAGACGTAATAGAGGATTCCACATTATCAAAAACCCTCCGATTTCTCTCACACCAGGTTGTCTAGCAAACACCTAGCGGCGCAGCATCCCACACACAACTTTTCCTCCTCCTATAAAGAGACCAGCTGAGAAACAAGTCCTTGACTCATTTGGGCAAGATCCAAGAGACCTTAAACACTTTTAACATGAAATTCCAAAGGTTCCTAGCCACATCACAATCACAATGGAGCGTGAGATGATCCACATTCTCCTCGTCCCTTTTACACATAAAACACCAATTCACATAGATCAAATTCCGGCGACGTAAACAGTTAATGTAGCCCCATTAATAGCTTCCCAAGCCAAAAAAGCTACTTTAAGAGGGGCCTTCAATTTCCACACTGTCTTCCATGGGATAACATCCCTATTTTTGGGAGATAAAGCGACGTAACAGTGACCTCTTATCCTTCACCCCTTTCCAAATAACTCTGTCCTCCAAAGAGATGAGAATTGGAAGTCCATGGATCTTCCCAAGCAGCAAGTGAAAGAATTCACCTCCCAGTCTAGTAAATTACGACGGAAAGTGGGATTCCAAGTGATAGAACCCCCAACCGTCATCACTACAGAACTCACCAGCTCTTCCTTATCACAGCAATATCGAAGAGGGAAGGGAAATCTCTCCACAACTCCCTGTCACCGCACCACTTATCTTTACAAAATCGAACCCGAGACCTGCATCCAATCTCAAAAGATATGCTGTACTGGAATTGATCCCACCCTTTACGGATCCCTCTCCGCAACCCTACTCCATAAGAAGAAACAACCTCCTTTGGGAACCCACAAATGCATACCCTCCCCTTATTTGCAAACCACACCTCTCCTCCATAAAGCATTCCTATCTCCAAAGCCATTTGCCCAACATAGCAATACTGAACATTTTCTTTCATCTAACACACATTTCTGGACCATAGTGCCCATCCACCCTACCTAACCCAGCATAAAAGCTTCTTTCATCATTTTCTCCATAACCAAGCATTGTAGTGCCAACATTTAAATCCCCAAACCAACTCAAAGAACCCTAACTATAAATTCCATATTTCCACCATAGAAATTACTTTTCAAGGGTAAATTTTTATTTATTGGAGGTTCTAGCATGGGATCTTGAAGTTTTCTTTTGAGGATTTCAAGAGAGGTTATTACATCAACATCAAATCTTTGGTCATTATACAATTAGGTTTTCTCTTTATCTTGTAACTATTAAAGTTGGAATAATGATTTTCTTCTTGTAGTAATTATAGGCTAAACATTATTCTAGGGTTTTGATGAAATATTGATGGAGTGTATGTCTTGATTATAACTTGGGCTATTTAATTATTACATCTTGTTCTTGGTTGACTAATTGTGTTTTTAATGCTTCCTTGGTTTTGGCAAGTCCTTGGTTGACTTGAGATTGAGTAGGATAGTTGTTAGTGCTGCCTAGCCAATTCGACCTAACAATTTATCAATGACTTAAATATCAATTTGGTCACTCTACTTTCACCAAAAATTCATTAAAGTCGCTCCACTTCTTTTTTCACACTTTGATCACTCTACTTGGTCAGGAGAATCAATAAGCTCGCTCAATCAATGAGCTTATTGATTGGAAAAGTCCAAGTAGAGTGATTAAAGTGTGAAAAAAAGAAGTAAAGTGAGCTTATTGAATTTTCGGGAAAAGTAAAGTGACGAAATTGGTATTTAAGCCATTATCAATTTACTCAAGTTATTTTCTCTCATGAAATTTTGTACCGGTGCTCTTATGGAATTTTATGCTTTATGCTAGGTGTAAGATAATTGTTAATGCCACCAACATTCACCATTGATTAAGTGCCCTTGGATGGTTGTTAGTGCCGCTAGGGGCTATTCTAAATCTCGAGCACCAAGACTAGAATCAATAGGAATAGAGAACCCATTTGAAGAGACATAGAGACCGTTAATTGGAAATCAAACCCTGGAATAATGTTTAGCCCATAATTACAATACAAAACAACAATAATCAACTAGAAAATTATCATTGCAACATTAATAGGTCCAAGGTAAAGAGGAAACCTAATTGGACAATAAAAAGACTTGATGCTGATGTAGGAACCTCTCTTGAAATCATTCGAAGAAGTATTCAGAATTCTAAGCTAGAACCTCCAATACGTGAAAATCCACTCTTGAAAAGCAATTTCTACGGTGTATATATGGACTTATAGCTAGGGGTGTTTTTTTTAAAAGGGTTCGGGGCTATCAATGTTGACTTTACAATGCTTGTTTATGGAGATGAAAGAAAGGTTTTATACCAGGCCAGTGAGGTAGATTAGAGATGCATTTTGGTTCAGAAATGTAGGTTAGCTGGGTCAATAATGAATTAAGGCTAGAAATTAGAATCAAATGGCTTGTGAATCATCCAAGTTGGACTTCAAATGGATAAGATATGGTCAATCAAAGACCGAAGAGCATTGTGGTAATTTGGCACGAGGGTTGGTGAAATATTTGGGTTGAGTGGCAATGTGGTAATTAAATGGAAAGGGCCGAGGAAGGTTTGGTGTTTGACCAAATGAGATAGGTGGGAGTAAAGTGGTTCAGTTGGGAGACAATGGGAGTTGGGGGGAGTTAGAAATTCTTCACTGAATTCAAATAGGGGGTTGGAGATTGATACGGTGTGCCGGAGCACAGAATGGAGAGTGCAGCAGCCACAGGATTAGAGAAGGCAGCCACGTGGCGCTGCTGAGCATCTAGATTTTTGAGTGGTTGTCAATTTAGTGCAATGGGCTCATGGTGCGGACAGGCAGGCGGCGAATGGAGGATGGCTTGAGGGCCGCTCTAGCATCCAGGGCTTGACAGCAAATTAATGAGATGTTAGGGCTACAAACTAATTGCTTCGGTGCGTAAGGAGTTTCAGAAAAGTGAGCCAAGGCCCTCTATTCCTATTTGTCTTCAAAGTGGTAATTAAGTGCAAAGGGCCAAGCAATGTTCTAAAAATCGCTAGGTGGGTGCTAGGAGCCGACAGGGCCTAGCGCCTAGGGGCCTAGTCGGAATTTAATCGGGGCCTAGGCGGGGCCTAGAAATCGAGGCATAACTACACCATAGTCTATATCAAACCTGCTTCAATAATAGTAAATAGCTAAATATGACCAAATAAACTAAAATTAATGATTATATTAAAATAATAAATAACTAAATATGACCAAATTTGCCATCTAGGCGCGTTTTAGAACACTTCATTATTTTAATAATCGAATAAGAGCAAATATATTAAGTTTTATATTGATATTTTGTAACAATCAAGGGGATATATTTGGAGAATGAGGGTTTGAATAACAATTCTCAAAGCAAAAAAAAAAAAAAGAGACAACATCACATGAACCAGCCCCACCCATTTAATTTCCCTTTTTCATAATTCAAAATCACCAATTAAATCAAACCCTATTCCCAAATCCCACCATCTCCAGACATTCACACACACACGCCACCCCCACTTCCACATCAACCTCACTTTTTAATTTTCATCACACACTTCTCACTGTCTCACACAATCGCAGGACAGACGACGGAGACGGGATCTCTCCGGCCTCTCTCTCCCATGGTAATCTAGCTCCCTCCATCCCTCGCTCTCTTTCTCGCTCTTTCTTTCTCTCTCACTCTCGCTCTCTTTTTCCTCTTCACCGGCGTTCTCCTTCTCTCTCACCGGCAGCGGTTCTTCAACCCAGTTTCTTCGTCTCTCTTTTGCGAATCTGCTTCAAAGGAACACTGGTTGGCGATTAGAGACATAGGATGACTACTTGACCGACCAGGGCGCCTAGTCGGCGATTTCTTCTCCGGCGACTTTTTTTCCAATTTGGCATTAATCGCAGCGTGGAGCTGGCGCCTACCGCCTAGACGGCGCATAGGCGGCCGCTTAGGGCGCGTTTTAGAACATTGGGGCCAAGGAAGGTTTGGTGTTTGACCGAATGGGATAGGTGGGAGTAAAGTGGTTCATTTGGGAGACAATTGGAGCCGAGGCCCTCTATTCCTTTTAGTAACACTGTTTAATGGGTTGAAGAAGAAAAGAAATGGCAGTAGGCCTGAGGATGCCAACAGAGCTCACAAGCGGTGATGCAGAGAATTGAGGTGCACTCGCTTGCTCCTTGTTGAAGAAGGGAATTCTGTAAGGCTAAAAATGGGGAAAGGGAATTTTTTTTGTTCTCTCTTTTTAATAGCTTTCCTACTTCTTGTACAATTTTGCTTTAGTCTAGAAAAAAGTGGTAGCTACAAGGAAAGTGAGTGAGGTTGATTGAAGATGAAAGATTGAAAGGGGAGGGGGTTTCGGCAGGTGCGTCACTGTAGTTTTTCGAGGACTGTCTATATGAGAGTGGGAGAGAGTGGGTCAAAGATGGTGATTACATGAGGGGTACATGCTGACTTTTTTCCCCTTCCTGAATTGGGTGAAGCGGCCTTTAATTTCGTGAAAATACAAAAACCCCTTCAAGTTATTATTATTATTATTTAGTAGTGGTACTATTTGCCTAGTTTACCCCATAGAAAGAGTGGCACTTGCCAGGCACATGGCTACTTACCGGAGCCAACATAGACGGTGTTAGTCAAGAGGATATGGTTGGAACAGAACAGGAGTTCAAAGACACGATTGAGAAAATAAGTAGTTCATTGACCGAACCCCAAATATCTCAATAGGTGATCCACTTTTCTTACACTTTTTCCTTGATTTTAATAATGGAATTTATTCAAACTATTTATTTTCCTTGGAAAACAATTTGGAAGACTAAAATTCCTGGTAGAGTCGCTTTCTTTGCGTGGGAAGTGGCGAACGAAGCTATTCATACGGGTGAAAATATGAGGAAGCGTCGTTTGATCTATGTCAATCGGTGCTTTTTGTGCAAGGGGAATGGAGAAAGTGTCAATCACTTATTGTTGCACTGCCGGTGGCAATGGAATTATGTAATTTCTTGCTCAGTTTGTTCAATATTGCCTGGGCTATGCCGAGATCAATTAAAGATTTGTTCCTTTGTTGGTCTCTTTACAAACGTAGAAAGAGAAGCTTGGGAGGTAGCCCCTTTGGGTGTGTGGGATTTTATGGGGGGAAAGGAATCGCAGGGCTTTTGAGAATGAGGAAAGATCTGTTCTTTATTTGAAGTATTCATTATTGCACATCTTGTATTTTTTGATGCACTGGGGCAGTGAAGCATCATTCTCCTTCTATGGATTCTTTCGCAGATTTTGTGCATAACTTTAGCCTAATTTTGTAAAAGTATACTCCTAGTGTACAAGGGACGCGTCTCATGCTTTGACTCTTTGTATATATATATATATATATATTCTTACTTATCAAAAAAAAATTTATTCAAACAAAAGTAGCAGGGTTGAGGTTTGAAATTACCGAGCAATGTAGTATGATATTTCTATTGTAGTTCAATTGTCCTATAGATTTTACTTACCTAAAACGTTTGACGACTTGTGGTTGCAGTACACACCAGCGATTGATATATGGAGTATTGGCTGCATTTTTGCGGAGGTTTTAACTGGGAGGCCACTTTTTCCTGGAAAAAATGTAGTTCACCAGCTGGATTTAATGACAGATGTTTTGGGAACTCCTTCAATGGACACCATTTCTCGGGTATAAATTCTCTTGTTATTACATCTATTTCATGCCGAAGTTTATTCCTTTTTGCAAGATTGCTTTAGTACTAAAAGTTTCTTGTATATTCTGCTCAGGTTCGAAATGAAAAGGCAAGGAGGTATCTTACCACCATGAGGAAGAAGCAGCCAGTTCCCTTAGCGCAGAAATTTCCAAATGCAGATCCCTTGGCACTTAGACTGTTGCAACGGTTGCTTGCATTTGACCCCAAGGATAGACCGACTGCTGAAGAGGTATGAAATTGAATAGTAGGTCCTTGTCTTAACTAGTTTCTAGTCATATGCACGAGTATTTGGATAGTACTTGGTTATGGCATTCTTCCACAGTTTCATCATAGATGGTTGACGGATATTCGAGGATTCAGGTAGTGAGTTTCTGACATATTTGGTTAAGATGTTTCCTATGTTTAATGTTTTATCAGGCACTGGCTGATGCTTACTTTAAGGGACTGTCTAAAGCCGATAGGGAGCCATCTTGCCTGCCTATTACAAAGATGGAATTTGAATTTGAGAGAAGGAGGGTTACAAAAGAAGACATACGGGAATTAATTTTCCGTGAGATATTAGAATACCATCCTCAGCTACTCAAAGATTACATTAATGGAGTTGAACGGACTAATTTTCTCTATCCAAGGTTATGACTATTTTCAAGCTGCTTTATCATTTATGATGCATCTCTCATTTCAAATTAAATCATATGCATTCTTCTGATTTTAACTGCATGTGTGCAGTGCTGTTGATCAATTCAAGAAACAATTTGCCCATCTTGAAGAAAACGGTGGCAAAAATGGGTCGGTGAATCCACTTGAGAGAAAGCATTTATCTCTTCCTAGGTAGATACAAATCTTACCTTTTTACCTACTCTTCAGTCTGTATATTTCCTTGTGAATAGGGGGGTGGGGGGAAATGAGCCGAGCCGAGTAGTGGAATGCCAAGCTTGGCTCGCATCTACCAGGGCAGGTTAGCAGTCCACTACTGGCCGAGTAGTATACTGCCAACCTAGCTCTGATTTCATTTCAAGTCTTAATTCATGTATAATGCGCATGTGAGTGTGTATTGTTGTGTTGAAATTATCTGAACTCAAATAAATTTCAATCTGAAGTTAGCCAGTAAAGCCTATGAAGCATCGACACCAACACTGCAACACGACCAGAAAGTTCCGACACGATATGCTGGGACGTTACGAATAAATATATATAATCTACAGACACATATAGATAAATATAAATGTATATAAACAATAATAACACTTATTAATAGTATTTGACAAATAATAAGAACAATTAACATCATTTATTTAACACGAACACGCAACACAAGTTTTACCCTCCAATTACTTTAAAAGTCATACGTCATGCCTAAATGCAATAAAACTATGAATTTTTTCTTATTTATATTTTGAACCCAGAAAAATAACATTTTGGCTCTTGGAGTGTCCCCAACGTGTCAGCTATTTTAAAAATTAAACAAAATATCTGCACTTTATAGGAGTAGCTAGACCGTGTCCCCAGCGTTCACCCGGCTTGTCATGTGTCCTAGGGTGTTGAAACGTGACACGCTGGCCTTGGAGAGGTGTTGGTGCTTTAGAGTAAAGCATCTTAAATTGTTTTGAAGCAGCTTATGAGATGTATGATTGTCCTTACATAATAATATAACATAATCTTAGAGTAAAGCCTCTTAAACGTGACTCTAGACTCTTTGCTAACTCTTAGTTAATGTCACTTGGGGAAGTTGGAGACATGGGAAACTGTTGGTTATGGTCAATTGGTAAAGTTGGAAAAGTTTCAAGTGCGGAGCAGGAGGTAGTACTACCCTACTCTTTGCTAACTCTTAGTTAATGTCACTTGGGGAAGTTGGAGACATGGGAAACTGTTGGTTATGCTCAATTGGTAAAGTTCGAAAAGTTTCAAGTGCGGAGCAGGAGGTAGTACTACCCTGCTGGGAGGGGAAACCTGAACCAATTTTACCTTTTTTCATGTGTCATTTGGTACCAATTGGCCTGTGGCAAAGTGAAGTGGTACTGTGGGTCGTCCCTGAGGGCCTATAGGGAAACTAGTTGGATCCTGTGGTTTTGAATCAAAAAATTGTGTGGCATTTATACTCACCATTTCTCAAATGGGTTACTTCAGTTGCTAATATAGTTATTAAAGGCGGAAGGCGAGAGGTGCTTTTTTAGGGCTAGAGGCGGGCGACCGATAGGCGAGCAAGGCAACAAATTAGGAAAAATAGTATATATATATTTATTAGGAAAAATAGTAATCCATATATATATTTATTAGGAAAAATAGTGTATATATATATATATATATTGATTAGAAAAATTAGTATATATATATGTGTGTTTATTTTATTGTAACAAATTCCAAAGCATGTATAAATGAGAATAATAATACTTCAAATAAGAAAATAAAAAGTCATGCAACCAACAAAATTAAAGTCATGGAAAACAAGTAGTAAGTATCTATACTCTGTTTGTACTCCAAAAAAAAACAGACTACACAGAAAAAGTAAAGTAAAGAAAAAAAAAAGAAGGAAAAACTCCAAATCCTGAATTAAAAAAAAAGTTAACAAAACAAAACAGACTACAAGAGAGAAATAGAAAAAGGAAAAAAGAAAAAAGAGAAAAGATAAAGATGAAATAAAGAACAAGGCGAGGCGCAAGAAGCCAGACGCGAGATGAAAGAGACATACCTGTTCCGGAGTGTTCGTGGGTCGTCTAGAGTTCATTTGGTGGTCGCTGTCGCTAGGGCATGTTGCCGTTGTCGCTAGGGCTGCTCGCACTCGCAAGTCACAGTCGTAGTCGCAGCCTCTTTCTTCTTTCCTTGTTGTTGCCAGGTTTGTCAGTGAGAGAGTGAGTCGAATTTTAGGGTTCCCTTTTACTACGTCGTTTTGTAAAAAAAAAACAGGTTGAGACGTCGTTTTAGGTGTCTGTCACAAAGGCGTAGCCTTAGCACGCCTCTCGATTTACTCCGAATCGAGAGGCGTACGCCTCCACCCTGCCTTTCAGAAAACTCCTCGTCTGACCGAAATTGAGGCAACGATGCCTCGCCCGCCTTGCCTTGGGCGACCAAGGCAAGTGCCTTTCATAACTATGGTTGTTAGTGTGCTGTGCCAGCCAAGTATCTTAATTGGGACGATTTGACCTGTTGCTTGCAGTGGTTCAGACTTGAGCTTTTCCCTTTCGTTTTCTCTTGTGAGATCGGGTTGCTTGTCTTTGTGGGTGAATGAGGAGATTTGGTTTTGTTTCTTACTTAATGCATAGACGTGTTATAGTAATGGTTATGCACCACTGGTTGTCGTGGCATCTGGCTGCTTATTCTAGGGTGGATGAGGAGATTTGGTTTGTTTCTTCATGAATAGACATGTTTTATTAATGGGTATGTTCTACTGCTTCCTTGTCAAAGAATGTCAAAGAGAAAAAAAGGTTATATGCTCTTAAACTCAACATTTTGAATTTGCACTTGGTTTTCCAGATTTCAGTTTTCATCTCATGCACACTTTCTGTATGTGCTTCTCTTTGTTACTTTTGGTATCTGTTGTAATGAAGGTACTGTTTCTGCTCAGATCTACTATTGTACAGTCAAATACACTTCTGTCTAAAGATCATAGTATTGCCACCTCCAAAGATCGGCAAACTATTGAAGATTCTTGCAATAGAAACCTACGAGATGCTGAAGGAATTCCTTGGAGTCTTTTGGGAACCTCACAGCCACTGGGATCACATAGAAACTCTCTGGGTACTCCTACTTCTTTCAACAATTGACATCTACTTTACTGTTTCTTCTTCTTCTTCCTCTCTCTCTCTCTCTCTCTTCTGGCTACTGAAAGTTTAAAAGTTCAATGTTGTTCAGACAAACCAGGAAAAGTTGCTGGGCAAGTTTTCCCGTTTGCCAATGGAAATGGTATCAAAGAAGCTTGTGATCC
Organism: Platycodon grandiflorus; assembly: GCA_016624345.1. Classification (NCBI taxonomy): domain Eukaryota; kingdom Viridiplantae; phylum Streptophyta; class Magnoliopsida; order Asterales; family Campanulaceae; genus Platycodon; species Platycodon grandiflorus. The sequence goes on from CM028368.1 coordinate 29,516,245, forward strand.
CAGAACCCTAGTCAGAAATGCGGTACTTCCCAATCAGGTTAACCCTCCAGCATACTGCTACCGCAGGAGTGGTACCGGAAAGGAGGAAAGTTTTGTGGCAGAGTCAGAAAGAGGCTCATCGTCCCAAATAAAGCAGACCCCTCAACTTGGCATTGCCCCCAAATTATCCCCTGATATAGCCATCAGTATTGATACCAACCCATTCTATATGACAAGGGCAGGACTGCCAAAGATGGAACATTTAGATGATAGAATTGCAATTGAGAACAACTTATTACAGGGAAAAACTCACTTTGGTGGCATCAATGCTGCTGCTTCCACGACTGGAACTGTTCCCGCACACAGGAAAGTCGGGGCCGTTCAATTCGGCATATCAAGAATGTACTAAAGGTGAACATGGCGATCTCTGAACCAATCCATCTTTATAGAGCAAGAGAGGGCAGAGGTTTTAGTTTTATATTAATTTTACAGGCTGGTGGTAGTGGTGGTAGTGGGGGTGGGGGAAGAATTGACGTTAATTGACTTATTATGTGGTGGTTGTGTACAGATGTAATCTGGTGCCTTAGAGCCAGCGTTTACGGGGTTCTGGTAGTGTTATTCGTAGTCACTTGTGGCATTCAGTTTTATAGATGGATTTTTTTATTGATATATGCAGTGCACTGAAGGGTGCATTTTCCTAATCTTTTTTAAAACCTTCGTTTTAAAATTAGTGTCTATTTTTAATTTTTTTGGGTCTCGAATTTAGTGCCTATTTTTGTTTAAATTTACTAATTTCATTTTTTAACACGTATCATGTTCTAGTGTAAATTTGTAATGTTATATGTTGACACTAAAGAGTCGATAGCCAGGATTAAGGCCGAAAGCCGGAAAGGTTAATAAGTCAAATTGTTTGCAGTTTGAAACTTTGGACTAATAGTCTAGTTATTCGGATAAAGTTTTCATCTTTTTGCTAATTATACGGTATTATTAGTGTGCTCGCTCACTTAAAAAAACACCATTCTCAATCACAAAATGACCTCTGATATATAGTTGATGATTAATAATAGTTGTGCTAATAGTATCAGGCTTGATAATAATGTGTTTCTATTCGGCTAGCAAACAAGTCACAAGTGTATTAATGTATATGTTAGAGAAGTGGTTTAAAAGTTGTTTTTTTAATTTTAATGAAAAATTAATATTTATTTTGGGACGAAGAGAGTATTTTATTGCTAATTGTTGGAAATATTCACCTATTCACTTGTATCTCCAAGTGCATATTCCTTATTTAAAATTTGCATGTAATCATAAACCATAACTTGTCTATGTTAGGATAACTTGATATTTGATTAGTAGCCTGCGTGTTACATACTCAGTTAATCGGCCTTAGACCATCCTGACTCACTATGACATAACAACTAAATAGAGTGATAACTAAAGACTCAAGACTGCTACTAATCTCTTTAGGACACCAGAAGAAACTCAAAGAAATCACATCACTGACTGATGTCCAAGGCGAAGCTCAAACTGACTCTGAGAGGGAGAGAGAGAGAGAGAGAGAGAGAGAGAGAGAGAGAGTCAACTGATGCCAGCCCAAGTCCTGGAGAGAAGAGTCCAGGACAGCCTTAAGAGCAGAAAGAAACTCAACAGAGGGCAAGTCCTTCTTAGCTGATGTAGGAAGTAGGTCGACTGAATGTGAGGAAGGAGATGTTGTAGGAAGAGAAAGAAGTGGAGAGATATCTGATTTGGAAGGAGGTGGAAGGCCAAGATCCCTGTGGATAACAAAAATTGTTGGGACCAGGTAGGAGGAAGAGGATCATAAAAATTGCCCTAGTGCACGAGAATTTCCCTTGTGGTCATGGGTTGACAGGGCAGTCTCTTGGGGTAGTCTAGAAAAGAAAGAATGGGGTCAGTATCGGCAGGGTTTGGTTTGGGACGGCTATCCCTAAATGTCAGAAGTTCCTGGACATCAGGGTGTAGGTGACTGTAGGGATTGAGTTTTTGGCGTTTAGGAGTAGGGTGGCTGATAGGGGGAAGGTCATTTACGGTGAATAAGAGGTTGATTCTCAGTAGGGTCTTCTAGCTTTTCTTAGGGAATGGAGGATGGCTGATCGGTAGGAGAGGGTTGAGGAGGAAGAGTAGGTGAGGTTGATAGGTTAGCAGAGGGCACAAACTTGGCCTTTTTGGCACTCTTCTTGATGCGTTTGCCATGCCTGGATTTCGATGGGGAGGTTTCAGAAATAGTTGGGTTGAGGTGAGTTGGTTTGGTGGTGTCGGATGTGGGAATAACTGGTTTGGGATCAGCAGTTTGAAGGTTATCGGAAATGGGGATGTCTAGCGTGGAATGAGTTGTGGTTGAAGCTTTGGGGAGAAATAGAATTAAAGCCAATTTTACTTTAATCATAATTCAAGATGACACATACAAGAATTGCGAAGGTGCTACAATGAAAACCCTAGTCCGACACGATAAAAGGGAAATCTAGCAATAATCAATTAAAAGGATTAAGAGATTGATCAATTTCTCAAAACCCTAGAAATAGATTTGAATTAAGAACAAATAAAATTGTAATCAAGGAAAAATAATAAGAAAGTTTCAAACCTCAATTGATATCCAAAACGGTTCAAGCTTTACAATCCAAAGCAATAGGGAATTAGCCCTCCATGGAATTGGAACTCCAATTTTTGTTGTTAGGAAAACTAGTAAGAAGAGATGATAACCCTAAAATAATAACAAGAGGTAGTATTTATACTGCCTCCCTCAAAACCTAGTTCAAAAAGGAAAAATAAAAATAAGTAAAAACAGCAAAATCTGGTTTAAAACCCGACGCTGACATCATAAGTCGCATGGGGCACGACTCGTCCTCCAAGGCACGAGTCGTGCCTTCAGGACCAAATCGCGGTCACGAGTCGTGCCATACAGGACGACTCGTCCCCGAAGCCCTGAATCAGTCGTCCCTTTGATGGGGTATTAGGCAAATTGGGGACGACTCGTCCCGAAGCCTAAAATCTCAGAATTCTTCATTTTCCTCATGACTCTTTGGCTCGCTTCGGGTCTTCTTTGGTTGATTTTGTCTTGACTTTGTTAACTTCCATCGATGTAGAAATGATGATCTTGAGCTACTTTGAGAACCAAAAACGATTACACAATAAACTCTCTAAATTTCTCTCGAATTACATTGATTCTCACATAATCCTCACAAAACATAACTCACTCAAAATACATCAAACCTATACTAAATACATGGAAATAAAGCATAATAAGGACGGAAAACATAAGAAATAGATAGTATAAATCCGTCCTATCAAATACCCCCACGCTTAGACCATTACTCGTCCCTGAGTAATATCCTAAACTCCAATCTAACACCGGTCTAAAACAGATGCATGGAGGGTAAATGATTCTTAGTCTCCTCTAATCCGCCAACACAAGTCAATGACAAATAAAAAAAAATTGGAGTAATAGAAACCCCGTCTCCTTATAACACCAAAATATAAACAATGAAAATAATGACCTTAGTTTGATACCAACTCCCATACTAAAACGGTATCCAAACTAAGGTCCACACAAATAAAAGCCAAGGGGAACTAAAATATGTCCTATGTTTCCCCCACGCTTGGCTCACACTACATACACCCTCGAATAAAAGTCTTGCTTGGGTAGAGGTCCCGCACCAAGACTACCTCGTATAGAACACCTACTCCCCTTAGAACTCCTAAAAATGACGAGGGTTTCTAACCTATCTCCTCTAAATCAAACCTCCAACTCGAAGATTATACCTACCCTTCACTCCAAACCTCCCTTATGCCAACCAACGCCGGTGATTACAAATGATATTAAATACTCAATCCTCACCTTTTGCCTAAGTGCCCTTTCGGGTTTTCACTTAGCCACTCAGATTTTCTTTCTTTCTTTCTTTTTTTTTTTCTTTTTTTCAGATTTTTTTTTCTTTTATTTATTTGTTTTTTTTTAATAATAAACGACTATGTACAGATAGAAAAATCCTCCCCCCCACGCTTAAACCGCACAATGTCCTCAATGTGTGTGAAATAAAGATTAAGGGCGATAAAAACGTAAAAGGAAAAGATAGGGAGATACCATCAGTGATGTGAACTAGAGGCCCCACCAAACTGGGCCTGCCGAGTAGTCTGTCTCTCCCTCCGGGCAGCTCTCCTAGCACGCTGCTCCTCAATAATTGCCTCTGGTACTGGCTCCCAAAATCGCGGATCAGTCCGCTGCATCCACAGCTCTTGCTGTGTCATCCGCTGATCCAAGAAAGCTAAGCTATCCTCCATGGCCTCCATGCAATCTTTGTCCTCCGCTCTCTCCCGATCCTCGTAAGCGTGACAGGTCTGCTCACGCACAATTCTCTGCCTCTCCCGCTCTTCCAAGAATGCCTTTATCTGGGCCCACTGATCCAAAGAACCCTGCTGATTCTGATTTAGCTCACCACCCTGACCACCCTGGTCCTGCTCTTCACCTTCCTCCTTCTTCACCACCTCCATCATCGGTGGATTCATTCTACTTTGGGGTTGTTTTACCAGCTTAGCATCATCCTCTAGAACTATCATATGTGTACACAAGGATGGACTTATGCCCTTAAGATTCAATAGCCTCCTTTCTAGCCCGAATCACCCCTACCAATTTCTTCTCTTGAGCTTCATTCAACTTGCTCGAGATCACTACCGGTAATGTCTCATTTTCTCCCAAATACACATACTTTAAGCCCTCCGGTAGGGTCTTCAATTCAAGCTCGGGTGCCTTCTCAATAGACGACACTGGCTTCCCTGGTGAAATCTCTAAATGCACCTTACCATAAACCGGAGCACCACCCGAAAGACTTATCACCGCTTCCTTCAAACTTTTAGAAATTTCAAAGTCCATCTCAGCAAACACCAAAGCATTTTCTAAAACTGACCTCATATCATCATTCGTACCACTCACCTCGAACACATCCTCTACCACCGGCTCAATCACATCCATGAAGCATAGGGAATGGACATCCTTTGGGTATTTCATGGAGTCAAAGATGTTGAGCTCCATGACTTGCCCATCGAATTCCATAGATAAAGAACCATTGGCCACATCCAACTTGGTTCTTGCTGTAGACATGAAAGGCCTTCCAAGTAGAATGGGAGCCTTGTGATCCGAATCCATTTCCAACACATAAAAATCAGCCGGAAATATCATTTTACCAACCCGTACAAGAACATCCTTTACTGCCCCCTTCGGATAATCATTAGACCGGTCAGCCAGCTGTATCACTACCCGAGTGTCTTGCAATGGCCCCAATTTTAGGTTCTCATACAATGTAAAAGGCATAACATTGATTGAAGCCCCCAAATCGAGCATTGCCTTATGTTCAGAAGAGTCCCCTAGAGAAATGGGAATCACAAACATCCCCGGATCACTGCACTTCTTGGGCATCTTCCTCTGATATACTACAGATACATGCTCACTAACCTTAACCTTTTTCTGACTCCTTAGCTTCTGATTTCTCCTGGTGGTACACAACTCCTTCAGAAACTTAGCATATCTCGAAACGGTCTGAAGAAGGTCCAAGAATGGGATGTTCACCTCTAGCCTCTTGAAAGTATCAAAAATAGCCTTGTCAGGCTCAGGCTTCCTCGACTCTCTCAAGGCATGAGGGAACGACACCTCCGGCTCAAAAACTGGTGGTACTGACTCAGATGTAGTACCCTTTTCTTCCAAAACTTTTTCTGTCGGTTCCGTCTTCTCAACCTCCAATTCCGGTTCCTCATTAATCACTGTATCCATCAACTCCTTACCACTCCTCAGTGTCATAGCACTCACATTTTTCTGGTTAGGATTCGGTTCCGTCCTTGATGGCAACTTCCCCGAATTTATAGCCTCCAACCTCCCCACAACATCTACAATCTGACCCATCTGTCTCTCAAGACCACTGATACTAGTATCCGTCCTCTGCTAGTACTGCTGAAAGCCGCTAGATAAGGTAGTCATACTCTGAGCCAGTGAACGGATCATATCATCTGTAGACTGTCCCTGCTGTGACTGCTGTTGCGGCTGAAACTGCTGTGGCTGCACAGGTGCCCTAAACTGCATAAACTGCTGACTCGGCTGAAAACCCAGCTGATTACCGAACTGATTCGAACTGCGGCTGCAGTGCCCCATTCGGATTAGACCAACTAAACCCCGGGTGGCTCTTCTAATTTGTGTTGTAGGTATTCTGTCTCTGGCCTCCGAACCCGATTGCATTCACATCTTCAAACTTACCCGCTCGTAATGTTGGACACGAATCTGTAGGATGAGTCACCTCATAACATATGCCACACTGCTTCGGCGGCTGTCCTAACATCATAGTCTTCATCATACTCTTGATGTCCTCTACATCATTTTTAAGTTAATCAGTCGACCCACTGCTGGACCCAGCTGCATTAACCTGTCTGACACTTGACCTTTTACCATGTGTTCGGGTACTCTTTGCTAGCTCATCCAACAATTTCTGAGCCTCCGCAGTAGTTTTGTTCAGTATACTACCCCCACACGAGGAATCAACCATCCTCTTATCCTGATCAGTAAGTCCTCCATGGAAGTACATTATCAGCTGATCCGCATCATACCCGTGATAAGGACAACTCCGGGTGAGTGTGTAAAATCTATTATAGTAATCATAGAATGACTCATCCCCCTTCTGTTCCATATTACTGATGTCCCGTTTCATAACATTGATCTGGTTCACCGAAAAAAATTCATCCAAGAATGCCTCCTTCAACATCTGCCAGGTGGTAATACTGTTTGGGGCCAGGTGATAATACCATACATTGGCCCTGTCCTTCAAGGTGAAAGAGAAAGCTCGAAGCAGAAGTTGCTCAATGGGTAGAGCTGAAGGCTTCATACTGTTGCAAACTTGCACGAACTGGGATACATCCTGATTCGGGTTTTCACCAGGAAGCCCACTGAAGCTAGGCAATTGATTTAGTAGCCCCGGTTTCAATTCGAACGTGACTCCCGCAGGCAAAGCGGGAAAAATGACTGCCTGCGGTTGCTCCGTCCAGTTCGGAGCAGTTTTCTGCTTGAGTGTCCGTGCTGCTACATCACCCATCTCTCCTTCCCAACAATTTTCTCCAACTCTCTTGTTTACTTTACGTCCTTTCCTGAAAGAACGTTCAATTTCTGTATCAAGAGGCACAAGTAGATTGTTAGTAGAACGGGTGTGAACCATGCACGGTTACACACCACAAGATAGCAGGGTAATACACTTAGTAGATAACAAAACTACTAAACTAAAAATAAATAAAAAGAAAAAGAAAAAGAAAAAGAAATAGATTAAGAAAAGAATAAGAACGTAAACAATTACACCGTTCCCCGGCAATGGCGCCAAAATTTGGTAGGCAATGTCGCACACCTACTAAATTAACCGGGACTCGGCCACAAATATGAAGCTAGAGCAAGTCCAGGATCGATCCACGAAAGAACGGTTATTGATTACGATCTAGTCACGACACAAAGTAAATGGGGGGTTTGTTTGTTGGTTGAATTAATGTTCCTAAGACGGGAAGTAAAATCTAAGTTGTAAACAATTATGGTAAAAGCACTTTGGATATGTAAAACTATCCCCGTTTATCAATCAATATCATAGGAATGATTCTTTCATTCTTTCCCCTAATTACTTGATCACGAGATATAAAATCTCTATCTCTTCTTTGTTAGTAATTACTATCGGCGACACGCTCAAATAATAATCCTAATCAATAATTAAACCTAGTCGACACGATCAAGATTCAATGTATTAATTGATGAAAGCTTTAAGAGATTAAGATCAAGAAATTAATCTATTACTATTTCAAATAGAATTAAAGCCAATTTTACTTTAATCACAATTCAAGATGACACATACAAGAATTGCGAAGGTGCTACAATGAAAACCCTAGTCCGACACGATAAAAGGGAAATCTAGCAATAATCAATTAAAAGGATTAAGAGATTGATCAATTTCTCAAAACCCTAGAAATAGATTTGAATTAAGAACAAATAAAATTGTAATCAAGGGAAAATAATAAGAAAGTTTCAAACCTCAATTGATATCCAAAACGGTTCAAGCTTTACAATCCAAAGCAATAGGGAATTAGCCCTCCATGGAATTGGAACTCCAATTTTTGTTGTTAGTAAAACTAGTCAGAAGAGATGATAACCCTAAAATAATAACAAGAGGTAGTATTTATACTGCCTCCCTCAAAACCTAGTTCAAAAAGGAAAAATAAAAATAAGTAAAAACAGCAAAATCTGGTTCAAAACCCGACGCTGACGTCATAAGTCGCATGGGGCACAACTCGTCCTCCAAGGCACGAGTCGTGCCTTCTCCTCCAAATCGCGGTCACGAGTCGTGCCATACAGGACGACTCGTCCCCGAAGCCCTGAATCAGTCGTCCCTTTGATGGGGAATAGTTAGGCAAATTGGGGACGACTCGTCCCGAAGCCTAAAATCTCAGAATTCTTCATTTTCCTCATGACTCTTTGGCTCGCTTCGGGTCTTCTTTGGTTGACTTTGTCTTGACTTTGTTGACTTCCATCGATGTAGAAATGATAATCCTGAGCTACTTTGAGAACCAAAAACGATTACACAATAAACTCTCTAAATTTCTCTCGAATTACATTGATTCTCACATAATCCTCACAAAACATAACTCACTCAAAATACATCAAACCTATACTAAATACATGGAAGCATAATAAGGACGAAAAACATAGGAAATAGATAGTATAAATCCGTCCTATCAATGAATTGGGATAGATAGCACTACATACCATTGCAGATTAAAACCAGAAGAATTGAGGAATTAAAAATTCAGAAGAGTTTGAAAGTACAACAATGGCGAGAGAGTTTGAAAGGTCGATTGGCGGTTTTTGGAAAAAGTGAAGGGTTAAACAGTGAAATATACTATTTATATTTTAGAAATGTTTAATAAATGGCATTTAATGTATTTTGAGGTCTGCATTTAATGTCTGATAAGTGACTGTTCATATAAGGATACTTTGATGAAAACGTAAATTTGGCCTTCTCATTTTGAAAACTGCCGTTAGGGTTTTATAAGAGTAAATGATACTTACCTGAGGTTGTCCTACAACATCGGCAGTGTTATAGTTGGCTGGTAAGATAAGCAGTTCTATATACAAACAAAATGTAATAAATAAGTTTACAAGTGTTAAGGATTGAGGTCAAGCATACCAAGCTCTCCTCTTAGATAGGCAAACTTGGTTGAGTCAAGTGGCTTGGTGAAAATATCAGCCAATTGTTGATCAGTAGGCACATATTACATGCTGATATTACCTTTTTCCACATGATCTTTTAAGAAATGATATCTCACATCAATGTGCTTTATCTTGGAGTGCATGACAGGATTTTGAGAGACTGAGATGGTTGATATGTTATCACACATGATGGGGCAATCAGCAGTCTTGATCTCATAATCTATAAGTTACTGTTTGATCCACAGCAATTGTGAGCCGCAGCTACCAGCAGCTATGTACTCTGCCTCAGTTGTTAAAGTTGAAACAAATGTTTGCTTTTTGCTGGCCCATGCGATAAGTCTATTCCCTAAGAATTGACATGTCCCACTTGTGCTTTTCCTGTCAATCTTACAAGCAAAAAAGTCAGCATCAGAATAGCTTATAAGAGTGAAAGAATTCCCCTTGGATACCAAATACCCAAGTTTGATGTATCAATGAGATATCTGATGATCCTCTTGACTGCATGTAAGTGAGACTCCTTTGGATCTGCTTGGAATCTAGCACAAACATAAATAGCAAATATAATGTCAGGTCTTCTAGCAGTTAAGTAAAGAAGTGACCAATCATGCCTCTGTAAAGAGTGATGTCCACTTTCTTGCCCTTTTCATCTTTGTCAAGATGGCAGTTAGTAGCCATAGGTGTACTGTAGCTATTTGCATTCTCAAGCCCAAATTTTTTGATGAGGTCCTTTGCATATTTGGCTTGGTTGATGAAGATACCAGTTGAGCTTTGCTGAATTTGAAGTCCTAGGAAGAAATTGAGCTCTCCCATCATGCTCATTTTAAATTTTCTCTACATAAGCTTTTCAAACCTCTTACAAAGGTTTTCATTAGTAGAACCAAATATAATATCATCAACATAAATTTGAACAAGTAATGAATGACTTTATGTTTCATAATAAAAAGAGTTGTATCAATTTGACCTCTTACAAAGCCTTGAGATATCAAGAACTTTGAAAGGGTCTCATACCAGGTCATTGGAGCTTGCTTGAGACCATACAATGCTTTCCTCAATTTGTAGACATTCTCTCTTCTTTAGTTATCTAGGAATCCTGGTGGTTGTCCCACATAAATTTCTTGCAGCTCACCATTAAGAAATGCACTTTTAATATCCATTTGATATAGCTTGAAATCATTAAAAGATGCATAGGCAAGGAAGAGTTTGATAGCTTCTAATCTTGCAACGGAACAAATGTCTCATCATAATCAATTCCCTCCTCCTGTCTTTATCCTTGTACTACCGGTCTTGCCATATTCCTAGTGATATTTCCATTTTCATCCATCTTATTTCGAAAGCCCACTTTGTTCCAATCACTGTTTGTCCTTTAGGCCTAGGAACAAGTGTCCAAACTTGACATCTGTCTTAGCTCTTCTTGCATAGCTTCTACCAAGCTTGGATCTTCCAAGCTTCATCTATCTTATTGGGTTCAATATTTGAGACAAATGCTATAGAATTGATGGAGGACCACCAAGTGATGTCAACAAGGGTCCAACAAGCAAGGCCAATAATAATGATCCATTGATGATTCAAGATGGTCCAATAACAAGAGCAAGGGCTAAAAGGATGAACCAAGCTTTAGCAAGCCTTATGTTGCAAGTCCAAAAACAAACCCAAGCATGGAAGTCAATTGAAGAGGCCAATATGGTGACTATGATTGAAGTCCAACATGTTTAGGAAAGTTTGAGGGCTTAAACGACATTTTTGGAAGCAAAAACCTTAAAAAGTGAGCCCATAAGTTGAAGGATGAATTTGGAAGCTTTTTAATACTAAATGGATGACTTTCGGGGCCAAAGTGCACTTTTCAAAATTGAGCCTTTAGAAAACCGGGATTTGTAGAGCTTCTAGAAGACATTGGCCATGTTTCCTATTTCTTTCTTACTTCCTTGTTCCTTCTTTGACTTGGAAAGTATGTTAGACATGTTTTATTTAGTTTTCTTCTTAGATTAGGAGTCCTTTTGTTATTCAGATTTTTATTCCTTTCCTAGATAGAATTTGGTAGTCAATTAGTCTCCTAAAATAATTATGATACATTGTTTTAAGGCCTATATAAAGGCGTCTTTTCATTCATTGTAAAAAGACAGAATTTTATTATTAAAAATAGTGTGAGTTTAAACTCTTTCTTGACAAACATAGTTTGTTAGCATTTTACAAACTTTGGATTAAGTTTGTGTGATATTCTAATTCGTGGTTCTTAATTAATCCATAATTAAGAGTTTCGAATCGATCAAGGTTCTTAGTTCATTGCGAAACTAAGGGTTGCGATCATCCTTGTGATTGTTATTCAAGTCCTAGGCGTACGTTTCCGCGAGGTAATTCCGAAAGCGTGGTTCCAAGTTCGTTATAACTTGTGGGTCTCGTTGGGAATCACATCATTTGGTATCGAGCAAAGGTTATTGGTAACAATCTTTCTATCCCTATTTTATTATCTTGTTCTTAATTCCTTCATTCCATAATCCATACACTATCTATTCTAATCATCTTTTTGTGCCACGAGTTTTCTTCATCTTTTCTTCTTCAAGCCATCCCAAAGGAGGCTATTAGTAAAAAGAAGGCAGAATTTTCCCTTGAAAATTCGGCCAAGCTAGTACAAAAAAAAAAAAAAAAAGAAGACAACACAAAAAACGTCTTCAAGGCAGTAAAAAAAAAAAAAAAAAAAATTTCAAAGAAAGCAAAAAGAGCTTGGGCCGTGTGCTAGAAAGTTCTTTCTTCTCAAACCAAAATTATCTCCATCTTTGATTCGAGAATAAAAATTGAATCTTCTTTCTTTTTTCTATAAACCTTCTTACCCCCTTTTCTAAACTCTTATTTCTTTGTTTTAATTAAATTCTACGAATTTTAGAGTTTCAAAACTTTACTTCCAAAATTGCTTTGTTCTAACTCTACTTGTTTTCATCAAGGGTTTTGAGTGGAAAAAGACAAGAGTGGTGAGTACATAAGAGGAGGTAAAAGTCATAAATTTCATACACGAGTGTCATGATTTTGAGAGATACACGTAAGGGAGTGAATGAGGTTTCTAAATTCATGTCTCAAGTAAAGGAAAAGAATATTGTAAAGAAGGAGGGTAATAAGATGTCAAGGGCGATTTGTTATGTGAGATGAGGAGGATGATGAGGAAGAGATTGGGCAAATGAATGAGAGGATAGATCGCATAGAGATGATAGGACGAGGTCATAAAATTTTTAAAGATAAGAAACCACTCGAGAGGAGGGGTAGTAGTCAAGAGATTCCTAGTCCTAATGCCAATGGGAGATCTAGAGTCGAGAACTCCATAAACAAAATCAAGGTTGAAATTCCTAAAGATGAAGTAGTGAATAAGAGAAACAATGCTTCTTCTGCTATGCTACCATTGGGTGATATCATTGATGATAAGTTTGAAACAAATGAGGTAGTGAGGAGGATGTTGAATATGAAAATACAAGATGTTGAGGAGATACAACGTGAAAATATATTTCATACTAGATGTAGTATTCAAGATAGGGTATGTGGTACAATTATACATGGGGGTAGTTGCACCAATGTTGCTAGCACTACTATGGTTGAGAAATTGGGGCTACCTACTCTTAAGCACCCCCATCCTTATAAGAAAGTTTCAAACCTCAATTGATATCCAAAACGGTTCAAGCTTTACAATCCAAAGCAATAGGGAATTAGCCCTCCATGGAATTGGAACTCCAATTTTTGTTGTTAGTAAAACTAGTCAGAAGAGATGATAACCCTAAAATAATAACAAGAGGTAGTATTTATACTGCCTCCCTCAAAACCTAGTTCAAAAAGGAAAAATAAAAATAAGTAAAAACAGCAAAATCTGGTTCAAAACCCGACGCTGACGTCATAAGTCGCATGGGGCACAACTCGTCCTCCAAGGCACGAGTCGTGCCTTTTCCTCCAAATCGCGGTCACGAGTCGTGCCATACAGGACGACTCGTCCCCGCCCTGAATCAGTCGTCCCTTTGATGGGGAATAGTTAGGCAAATTGGGGACGACTCGTCCCAAGCCTAAAATCTCGAATTCTTCATTTTCCTCATGACTCTTTGGCTCGCTTCGGGTCTTCTTTGGTTGACTTTGTCTTGACTTTGTTGACTTCCATCGATGTAGAAATGATGATCTTGAGCTACTTTGAGAACCAAAAACCATTACACAATAAACTCTCTAAATTTCTCTCGAATTACATTGATTCTCACATAATCCTCACAAAACATAACTCACTCAAAATACATCAAACCTATACTAAATACATGGAAGCATAATAAGGACGAAAAACATAGGAAATAGATAGTATAAATCCGTCCTATCAATGAATTGGGATAGATAGCACTACATACCATTGCGATTAAAACCAAGAATTGAGGAATTAAAAATTCAAGAGTTTGAAAGTACAACAATGGCGAGAGAGTTTGAAAGGTCGATTGGCGGTTTTTGGAAAAAGTGAAGGGTTAAACAGTGAAATATACTATTTATATTTTAGAAATGTTTAATAAATGGCATTTAATGTATTTTGAGGTCTGCATTTAATGTCTGATAAGTGACTGTTCATATAAGGATACTTTGATGAAAACGTAAATTTGGCCTTCTCATTTTGAAAACTGCCGTTAGGGTTTTATAAGAGTAAATGATACTTACCTGAGGTTGTCCTACAACATCGGCAGTGTTATAGTTGGCTGGTAAGATAGGCAGTTCTATATACAAACAAAATGTAATAAATAAGTTTACAAGTGTTAAGGATTGAGGTCAAGCATACCAAGCTCTCCTCTTAGATAGGCAAACCTGGTTGAGTCAAGTGGCTTGGTGAAAATATCAGTCAATTGTTGATCAGTAGGCACATATTACATGCTGATATTACCTTTTTCCACATGATCTTTTAAGAAATGATATCTCACATCAATGTGCTTTGTCTTGGAGTGCATGACAGGATTTTGAGAGACTGAGATGGTTGATATGTTATCACACATGATGGGGCAATCAGCAGTCTTGATCTCATAATCTATAAGTTACTGTTTGATCCACAGCAATTGTGAGCCGCAGCTACCAGCAGCTATGTACTCTGCCTCAGTTGTTAAAGTTGAAACAAATGTTTGCTTTTTGCTGGCCCATGCGATAAGTCTATTCCCTAAGAATTGACATGTCCCACTTGTGCTTTTCCTGTCAATCTTACAAGCAAAAAAGTCAGCATCAGAATAGCTTATAAGAGTGAAAGATGAATCCCTTGGATACCAAATACCCAAGTTTGATGTATCAATGAGATATCTGATGATCCTCTTGACTGCATGTAAGTGAGACTCCTTTGGATCGCTTGGAATCTAGCACAAACATAAATAGCAAATATAATGTCAGTCTTCTAGCAGTTAAGTAAAGAAGTGACCAATCATGCCTCTGTAAAGAGTGATGTCCACTTTCTTGCCCTTTTCATCTTTGTCAAGATGGCAGTTAGTAGCCATAGGTGTACTGTAGCTATTTGCATTCTCAAGCCCAAATTTTTTGATGAGGTCCTTTGCATATTTGGCTTGGTTGATGAAGATACCAGTTGAGCTTTGCTGAATTTGAAGTCCTAGGAAGAAATTGAGCTCTCCCATCATGCTCATTTTAAATTTTCTCTACATAAGCTTTTCAAACCTCTTACAAAGGTTTTCATTAGTAGAACCAAATATAATATCATCAACATAAATTTGAACAAGTAATGAATGACTTTATGTTTCATAATAAAAAGAGTTGTATCAATTTGACCTCTTACAAAGCCTTGAGATATCAAGAACTTTGAAAGGGTCTCATACCAGGTCATTGGAGCTTGCTTGAGACCATACAATGCTTTCCTCAATTTGTAGACATTCTCTCTTCTTTAGTTATCTAGGAATCCTGGTGGTTGTCCCACATAAATTTCTTGCAGCTCACCATTAAGAAATGCACTTTTAATATCCATTTGATATAGCTTGAAATCATTAAAAGATGCATAGGCAAGGAAGAGTTTGATAGCTTCTAATCTTGCAACAGGAACAAATGTCTCATCATAATCAATTCCCTCCTCCTGTCTTTATCCTTGTACTACCAGTCTTGCCATATTCCTAGTGATATTTCCATTTTCATCCATCTTATTTCTGAAAGCCCACTTTGTTCCAATCACTGTTTGTCCTTTAGGCCTAGGAACAAGTGTCCAAACTTGACATCTGTCTTAGCTCTTCTTGCATAGCTTCTACCAAGCTTGGATCTTCCAGTGCTTCATCTATCTTATTGGGTTCAATATTTGAGACAAATGCTATAGAATTGATGGAGGACCACCAAGTGATGTCAACAAGGGTCCAACAAGCAAGGCCAATAATAATGATCCATTGATGATTCAAGATGGTCCAATAACAAGAGCAAGGGCTAAAAGGATGAACCAAGCTTTAGCAAGCCTTATGTTGCAAGTCCAAAAACAAACCCAAGCATGGAAGTCAATTGAAGAGGCCAATATGGTGACTATGATTGAAGTCCAACATGTTTAGGAAAGTTTGAGGGCTTAAACGACATTTTTTGGAAGCAAAAACCTTAAAAAGTGAGCCCATAAGTTGAAGGATGAATTTGGAAGCTTTTTAATACTAAATGGATGACTTTCGGGGGCCAAAGTGCACTTTTCAAAATTGAGCCTTTAGAAAACCGGGATTTGTAGAGCTTCTAGAAGACATTGGCCATGTTTCCTATTTCTTTCTTACTTCCTTGTTCCTTCTTTGACTTGGAAAGTATGTTAGACATGTTTTATTTAGTTTTCTTCTTAGATTAGGAGTCCTTTTGTTATTCAGATTTTTATTCCTTTCCTAGATAGAATTTGGTAGTCAATTAGTCTCCTAAAATAATTATGATACATTGTTTTAAGGCCTATATAAAGGCGTCTTTTCATTCATTGTAAAAAGACAGAATTTTATTATTAAAAATAGTGTGAGTTTAAACTCTTTCTTGACAAACATAGTTTGTTAGCATTTTACAAACTTTGGATTAAGTTTGTGTGATATTCTAATTCGTGGTTCTTAATTAATCCATAATTAAGAGTTTCGAATCGATCAAGGTTCTTAGTTCATTGCGAAACTAAGGGTTGCGATCATCCTTGTGATTGTTATTCAAGTCCTAGGCGTACGTTTCCGCGAGGTAATTCCGAAAGCGTGGTTCCAAGTTCGTTATAACTTGTGGGTCTCGTTGGGAATCACATCATTTGGTATCAGAGCAAAGGTTATTGGTAACAATCTTTCTATCCCTATTTTATTATCTTGTTCTTAATTCCTTCATTCCATAATCCATACACTATCTATTCTAATCATCTTTTTGTGCCACAGAGTTTTCTTCATCTTTTCTTCTTCAAGCCATCCCAAAGGAGGCTATTAGTAAAAGAAGGCAGAATTTTCCCTTGAAAATTCGGCCAAGCTAGTACAAAAAAAAAAAAAAAAAAAAGACAACACAAAAACGTCTTCAAGGCGTACAAAAAAAAAAAAAAAAAAAATTTCAAAGAAAGCAAAAAGAGCTTGGGCCGTGTGCTAGAAAGTTCTTTCTTCTCAAACCAAAATTATCTCCATCTTTGATTCGAGAATAAAAATTGAATCTTCTTTCTTTTTTTTCTATAAACCTTCTTACCCCCTTTTCTAAACTCTTATTTCTTTGTTTTAATTAAATTCTACGAATTTTAGAGTTTCAAAACTTTACTTCCAAAATTGCTTTGTTCTAACTCTACTTGTTTTCATCAAGGGTTTTTGAGTGGAAAAAGACAAGAGTGGTGAGTACATAAGAGGGGAGGTAAAAGTCATAAATTTCATACACGAGTGTCATGATTTTGAGAGATACACGTAAGGGAGTGAATGAGGTTTCTAAATTCATGTCTCAAGTAAAGGAAAAGAATATTGTAAAGAAGGAGGGTAATAAGATGTCAAGGGCAGATTTGTTATGTGAGATGAGGAGGATGATGAGGGAAGAGATTGGGCAAATGAATGAGAGGATAGATCGCATAGAGATGATAGGACGAGGTCATAAAATTTTTAAAGATAAGAAACCACTCGAGAGGAGGGGTAGTAGTCAAGAGATTCCTAGTCCTAATGCCAATGGGAGATCTAGAGTCGAGAACTCCATAAACAAAATCAAGGTTGAAATTCCTAAAGATGAAGTAGTGAATAAGAGAAACAATGCTTCTTCTGCTATGCTACCATTGGGTGATATCATTGATGATAAGTTTGAAACAAATGAGGTAGTGAGGAGGATGTTGAATATGAAAATACAAGATGTTGAGGAGATACAACGTGAAAATATATTTCATACTAGATGTAGTATTCAAGATAGGGTATGTGGTACAATTATACATGGGGGTAGTTGCACCAATGTTGCTAGCACTACTATGGTTGAGAAATTGGGGCTACCTACTCTTAAGCACCCCCATCCTTATACCTTACAAGGGTTGGAAAATAGTGGTGAATTGAGGGTGACTAAACAAGTGATGGTTTCCTTTTCAATTGGGGGGTACAAGGATGAAGTATTATGTGATGTTGTACCTATACAAACTTGTCATCTTTTGTTGGGTAAACCATGGCAACTTGATCGAAGAGTCTCTTTCAATGAGAGCTCCACTAAATACTCCTTCAAGTTTGGTGGGAAAATCCTTACTCTTGCTCCCTTATCCCCACAAAAGGTGAGGGAAGATCAAGTAAGGATGAGTGAATTAAGGAGAGAAAGTAGAGAAGATAAGGAGAGAGAGATAAAAAGAGGAGGGATTGAGAGAGAAAAAGAGAAAGAGAAAGAAATTGAAAAAGGAGAGCTTGAGAAAGATAGAGAGGGAGAGAGAGAACGAGAGAAAAAGAGAGTAAGATAGAAAGTGAGAGAGAAAAAAAGAGTGGGAAAAATGAGTTGAGTGAAAAATGAGGTGGAGGGGAAAAAAGGAGAGTTTTTATGCAATGAGTGGTGAGATTGAGAGGGAGTTGTGGGAAAAGCATAGTGAGATAGTTCTCTTTTCCAAAGAGAAATCTTTTTATACTAACATGTCACCCAAACTTTCTTTTCCATGTGTTGTTTCTTCTCTACAGATTTTTGTTGATGTATTTCCCGAATTAAGTAAAAAGGTTGTGAGATACAAGTGGGGATATGATCAGCATAATGAGATTGTTGTAGAATATACACATTCTCATAGGTTTGGCTTACCTTCTTCTTATGATACTAAGTTATTGGGACTTGACAATCATGGCAAGTCATATGACCTTAGTAGGGAATTCGAAATTCATGGAGATATTGGCATTGGTAATTTGATTTGTCATGTGGGTACTTCATTCACGAGAAAGCTTGTTAGACCACTTGACATGCCTAAAAGTTTGAATTGAAAATTTTGGTTAGTCACCATGGGTTAAATGATTGGATAAAATTTGATGATGGACTATACTTGACATTGCATGCCCCTAGTCATTCTTATGTTGATCCATTCATGGATTATTCATTAGAGGTTGACTTGGTAAGTCTTTATGGTGCATTGAAAGTTGGGTTAAAAAATTTGAATTGTGCAATAGGAGTATCTAAGAGCTCTATATTTGTGAATGCAAATGAACCCTTGAAAATGGTTTATCATATTTCATGTCACAAATTAGGTGATATTTTCCATGTTGCATTATTCTTTCACAAAATTTATGGATTGCATGGCATTCTTAGGGTTAAATCATGTTTATTAAAAGCAATTCTTCTTAAGCATGCAAAAACTTGGGAGGATTGTGTGTTTCATGTTAAGAATGTATTTGAGAGTGCTTTGGCATGTGCTAGCTTGGGAATTAAGAATGTTGATTATGATCAGATTGTTAGGCATAAGGGATATTTTTCTTTGAGGTGTGCTCAATTGTTATATAATGTAATTTATGCTAGCAACTTTGATCATCTTGTATTGTGTTGTTTGGTTGTGTTTCTTCTTCAAGTTAGAGCAAGAAAAGTTCGATTGATTTTCGATCCCGGTGATTGGAGTTCAAGCTTGGATGGAGAAAACAAACAAGTCTACAAAATGACATTTAAAGTGGACTTACATGGTGAGCATAATGTTAGTGAATATTTCTCTATTTCTGATTTGCGTCCATTTGATGTAGGTGAAACTGATTTGTGGACAAATCCTTTCAAAAGAGGAGGGAATGATGGAGGACCACCAAGTGATGTCAACAAGGGTCCAACAAGCAAGGCCAATAATAATGATCCATTGATGATTCAAGATGGTCCAATAACAAGAGCAAGGGCTAAAAGGATGAACCAAGCTTTAGCAAGCCTTATGTTGCAAGTCCAAAAACAAACCCAAGCATGGAAGTCAATTGAAGAGGCCAATATGGTGACTATGATTGAAGTCCAACATGTTTAGGAAAGTTTGAGGGCTTAAACGACATTTTTTGGAAGCAAAAACCTTAAAAAGTGAGCCCATAAGTTGAAGGATGAATTTGGAAGCTTTTTAATACTAAATGGATGACTTTCGGGGGCCAAAGTGCACTTTTCAAAATTGAGCCTTTAGAAAACCGGGATTTGTAGAGCTTCTAGAAGACATTGGCCATGTTTCCTATTTCTTTCTTACTTCCTTGTTCCTTCTTTGACTTGGAAAGTATGTTAGACATGTTTTATTTAGTTTTCTTCTTAGATTAGGAGTCCTTTTGTTATTCAGATTTTTATTCCTTTTCTAGATAGAATTTGGTAGTCAATTAGTCTCCTAAAATAATTATGATACATTGTTTTAAGGCCTATATAAAGGCGTCTTTTCATTCATTGTAAAAAGACAGAATTTTATTATTAAAAATAGTGTGAGTTTAAACTCTTTCTTGACAAACATAGTTTGTTAGCATTTTACAAACTTTGGATTAAGTTTGTGTGATATTCTAATTCGTGGTTCTTAATTAATCCATAATTAAGGGTTTCGAATCGATCAAGGTTCTTAGTTCATTGCGAAACTAAGGGTTGCGATCATCCTTGTGATTGTTATTCAAGTCCTAGGCGTACGTTTCCGCGAGGTAATTCCGAAAGCGTGGTTCCAAGTTCGTTATAACTTGTGGGTCTCGTTGGGAATCACATCAAGAATACATGCATTCATTCCTTGAGGCTTGTTTTGTCTGAACACCAACATTTAGATCACCAATGATTTGAGTGATAGGATGATCTCTGACTTCTCTAACTTAAGCAGGAAGATCTTGCCTGATGGCATCAATAGAGTTTAGTTCTTGAAAAGTGGAGATGTCTGGAGTTTGGTTTTCAGGATGGTGGGTAATTTCCAAGGTAGGCTGAAATACTTCTGGTGTAGATAGAATAGAAGATTCTTGATTAGCTGATTCATTATTGGTTGGTCCACTATCACTAGTTGGAAGTTTTATCATATCAATCCTTAGAGGAACTTGTGGTAATTGAGCATCAGCAGAGTTAGAGCTTGGCTATTCTGTACTTGTCTCATACTCATCAGAATCATTAGAAACCTTAGGAGCCAAATGTGGCCTAATAAAATCAAATTCGTCAAACGAGACATGTATAGATTCAACAACTTTAAGAGATGATTTATTATAAAATCTATATGCTTTTGAAAATTTAGCATATCCCAGAAATATTCCTTCATCAGATTTGGATTCAAACTTGCCTCTATGTTCTTTACCATTGTAAAGAATATAGCATTTGCACCCAAATATTTTGTAAAAACTAATGTTGGTAGCTCTGTCTCTCCATATTTCATATGGAGTTTTGTTATGAAACTTGTTTATCAAAGACCTATTTTGAGTAAAGCAGGCTGTATTAACGGCTTCAGCCCAAAAATACATAGGCAGCCTTCCTTCAGCAATCATGGTCTTCCCAGCTTCAATGAGAGTTCTGTTCTTTCTTTTAGCAACTCCATTTTGTTGGGGTGTGCCAACAGCAAAAAAATTGTGACCAATTCCATGGTCATCACAGTATTTGGGCATACCATTGTTCTTGAATTCAGTCCCATTGTCTGATCTGATATTAGCAATGTCATCCAGCTTCTGAGTCAGCAGTCTTCTGAAAAGTGTTGTTATAGTATCATAGGCTTCATCTTTAGAAGACAACATTTTAACCCAGGTGAATCTTGAATAGTCATCTACCACCACTAGTGTATACTTGCTGCCACCAAGGCTAGTAGTAGTAACTGGTCCAAACAAATCCATGTGCAGCAGCTGTAGAAGTCTACTAGTTGATAGACATGGCTTGCTTTTGAATCTTACTTGGTTAGCTTTCCTAGCTGGCAGGCCTTGCAAAGCTTATCATGATCTGCTATACCTTTGGCAGACCAACGACTAAGTTGTCCTTTGATAACTTAGAAATGTACTTGAAGTTGAGATGGCTGAGTCTCTTGTGCAACAGCCAACTGTTATCATTGGAGGTCTTTGCAATTAAACACAAGCTTGATTTTCTTCCCACAACATTCAGATCAACCACATACACATTTCCTTTAAATCCAGTCAAGCTAGTTGAGCAGGTCTCACTGTCCTTGATAAAGCAATGACTTGAAGTAATTGACATATCAGCCCTTTGTCAGAGAATTGAGATATACTTAGGAGATTGCGCTTCAAGCCTTCTACTAGAGATACTTTGCTGATGGAAAGATTTTCTCGAACTATGCATCCATAGCTAATTTTCTTCCCTTTGGAGTTGTCACCAAAAATCACAGAAGGACCCTTTGCTTCAATAATATTGGAGAGAAGATCCTGGTCTCCAGTCATGTGCTTAGTGCAATCACTATCCAGATACAATAAGTCTTTCTCCTCCTTATTCACAGCCATGAAGCATTCCTGAAATTTAAACATTTAAGTATATGGTCCCCTTTTATTTTTGGGTCCTGAGGGTTAGCATCCTTTTGGAACCCATACCTATTTAACCTTTAGAGGTGTGAACCCTTTAGGTTTAGGTATAAATCTCAGAAGGCATTCATGAATCTCGTGGCCATAACCTTTACAGAAAGAGCAGTTATGAAAACCTTGAACATATTTGATGATTTCCTTGGGAGTGTTCTTATGATCAGCAGTTTTGGGAATGACTGGTCTGCTGATGATAGGCACATTGGATTTAGGTTGATAATGTAACTTCCTAATGATATTAGGCTCAACTACAGCAGGCCTTTTAACAAGCGATTTTACATTCTCAAGCATAATTCCCTTGAGCTTTTTATCAGCAGAGTTGTGGTTAACAATCTTTTCTTTGACAAATTTAATAGGTTTGAGTTGAGACTTTTTTGACTTGTTATTAGTCATCACTATTTTCACAGGATGTCTAACAGCAGGTCTTAGTTGCTCAGCTTCCCTATTAGCTATGTCATTGGCATTGACAGTTTGCTTACCCCTGGATTTGTCTGGTTTATTTTTAGCGTAAACAAATGGTACTTTTTAAGACCAAGTCCTTGCTTTCCCTTTTGAGAAGGTTACTGATCATAGACTACTTCCTCAGCCATTTCCTCAGCAAGCACTTTAGCTGTCTCATTTTCTTGAGAAGTAGATGAACTTCCTACATTGAACTCACTTTGGAAACCGATACCAGTATTTTCATCAAGAGTTTTTGTTTTGTGAGAATGATATCAAAGTTTCCTTTGGAATTATTCCAAGCATCAACAACCTTTTGGAGGTCATCTTTCTCAGATTTGATTTTCTTTGTGTTCAAGTAGGAATTCTACTTTTTCAGTTAAAGTTTTGTTCTCCTTTTGAGTTTTGATATTCTCTACTTGTTGTCTATTGAGTTCTTTGATACCAGACACCAAGGTAGATTTCTCAGAGATAGCCAATTCATGCTTTTTGGCTAATTTTACATAGGCAGTTTTGAATTTGGCAAACTCTTCCATCATGTCCTTGTTAGCTTTGATGAGTTCTCCCCTTGAAGGTTCATTGAGCTCATCATCATCATCATCACTATCATCCTGTTGAAATGGCAGTGATCTAACTGAATCATGGGGTGATTCCCTAGCCATAAGGTAAATATTTGCTTCCTTAGCAAAGTCACAGGAATCATCTTCATCAGAATCTGTGTCACACCATATGGGCATGTTGCTTTCATCAATGTCCTCAGCCACCATCCCTTTTTGTTTTTGAAATTTAGATTCAGGACATTTTTTTTGTAAAATTCATATTTTGGCTTTGGACATTTAGAAGCAAAATGACCTGGCTTCCTACAGTTAAAACAAACAAGCTCATTTTCTTTTTGGGGAACAATAGTTTTATAAAGAGCAGCTGTTCTCACAGGAGCAGCTGTTCTTTGAGGAGTACCAGTTTTATAAGGAGACTACTTATTGTAAAGAGACTGCTTATAGGAAGACTTGTTAAAATTTTTGAAACGTTGATATTTTTTAAAAAAACATAGCAAAAGCTTCGTCAGAAAGAATATCATCACCATCACTGGATGTTGATGGGATTTCATCAGGTTTAGAACAGGAAGGTTCAATAGACATGGCTGGTAGAGATAGATTTTTGAAACTCTTTTCCATTTCTTGAGCTTGCTTAATTTCAAGCTCATAAACCGAATGACTTGCATAAAGATTCCTAAGAGTAAACTTATTCAAGTCTTTTGATTCTTTCATGGCAGTAATTTTTACATGACATAGACTGCCTAGTGCATTAAGAAATCTCATGTTTATCTCATTCTTTTCATATTTCTTTCCTAAAGAATAGCAGGAGTTTACTACCTCATAGAATTTGTCATAGGCACTTCTGAGGGTCTCTTTAGGATCTTTCTTGAATGAATCAAACTTCTGGATGCAAGTGTATAGCTTGTTATTCGTTGTTTCTCCATCACCTTCTAGATATTCCAATATAGCTTCCCACATTTCTTTAGCTGTATCAAGATTGATGATCTGTTGGTAAGTGCTTATGTCTACACAGCTGGTAATGATGTTGATAGCTTTCCCATCCAGAGCATCATTCTTTCTATCTTCTTCATCCCATTCTTCTTCAGGTTTTGGAATTTCAGGATCTGCAATTGGATCAACAACAACTAGTGTATTTGCCTTCATGGAGTTTATCAATAGAGTTCATGTGTCTTTTAACTTTGTCCTTCCAGATATCAAAGTGAACTTCATCCAAGACTGGACAGTGGTTCACATTTGATGTTTCCAACATTTGATGAGCAGCCATTGGATCTTTAATCTCTTAAGAGTTTAATCTTGGAAAAAACTTATTTTCAAAGAGTGAAGCTCTGATACCAATTGTTAGGTCTCAAGGTGTTCAATATGCTAGAAGGGGGGGGGGTTGAATAGCCTATGTCCTATTTTAAAATTTTGATAAAAACTACTTCACAAAAAGTTAAAAAATACTTTGTAGCAGAATAGATTGTGAAGTATAAGACAAGTTCAAGATGGCTGATCTTGATAAGACAAGTTCAGCTGTTCTTCAACCAGTTGGGATTTCTGGAAATTAATAAGCAACAAAAATCAAAAGTGCTGGAAATAAATAGACAGGAGATTTAATATGGTTCACACTTATAAATAAGTGCTACGTCCACAACCAAAGTGGTCAACTTTGAATTTGAAAAAGGTATACTAATTTTTCCACTAGAATCTTTACAAGATTGATCTCTAATGGATCGTGTACATAAAATAGTTGACCAGGTGTTTGTGGGAGAGTTGATATCTACAAAGATATAACTCTCGTGTGCTTGAATACTAAGGGACTGCAGTTAATGAAGAGCATAAAGACTGGACGTCTAAGTTTGGTGCTCTTCAATGAAGGAATTTACAGAATATAGCTTTACAACACTAGTAGTAGATGAAGATGAAAATCAAAATGTTCAAGTTATTGGACTGTCTTCAATGCTTGAATGGAGTCTTCAATTTATATTCAGGGAAGTTCTTGGAGATCTTCAGCCTTGGGTGAAGTTTGAATTAGGTGCATTCAATGCTGGAGATACTTGGATTAAATGCTCTAATCTTGTTGTCCTGTTCTGATAGGGAGTTTTGTAAAGCCCAGGCTGTCACTGAGTATATTCTGCCAATTTGCCAAAAATAGGTAGACAATAGATGCTGGCAGGATGTCCTTTTCTGAGATGAATGCCCAAAATGGAATGAACCATTAAATGGTCTTGCAGATTATCGTTATGTCAAAGTCAAGGAGGGAGTTTACTGATAACTTGAAGCATATCATCAGACAAGTCTTGATCGGACGATATCCAGAACTTCAATCATGGATGATGAAGCTTGGCTAGAATGAACTTGGCCAATGACTTGATGGACATGGCTGATATGAATATGGCCGATATATAAAAGGGCCATCTTCTGAAGACTAAGCTAAGTACAAAAAGCAATCCTTAAGCTATTACAAGCATTTATCTAAATATAAGTTGCCACTCTAATAGACACGCATGCCCATTAGTCACCTTGGCTTAGACTTGGGTTATGGATACAAGCAAATCTATACAAAATACAACAAAATTATTATTAAACAACTCAGAATCGGTAGAAAACAGTTGCATTGTTATGATGGATATTATTGAGAAGTACCCTCATCTATTCAATGGACTTGGTAAGGAATTTAGAGACTAAATTATTTTAAGGGGGAGAGGATGTAATACCCTGAGTTCTTTAAATGTTCAATGTGTTTACTTTTTTTTTTTTGGTTACATTGTTACCATGATAGACATATGTATTAGGTTTTTTGGAATAACATGTAGAGTGAGATTACCATGATTTCATGTGTTTAGTATGCTTGGTTTGTGATTTAATCATTCATACTTGTGTTACATAATATTCTAGCCTTGTTATATGTTGATTTGGATGAGTTTTGATGTGTTTTAAACCTTGTTGGAGGTTAGAATCATGTTAGGATTAATTGGAAACACTTTGGAAATATTTTAGAACATTTTTTGTACTCCCAGGTCGCGCCCTAGCACGTAACAGCCAGTACTTTTGAGAAAAATCAAAAAATCTGACCAAAACATCAGCCAAGATCGCGCCTTAGCGCACTATACCCGCGCCCTAGCACGCTCGCGCAACTTAGCATGCTGAAAGCCGCGCCCTAGCGCGACTGTACGATAACTTTGTGCATATTTTGTAATTTTTGCATTTTTGACCCTTTTGACCTTAAACCTTGGTTAACTTCACTCAAAATGACCCAAGACCATTTGACCAACTATTTAACTCACTTAAAACCCTTGAGAGACAACCTTTACTCTCATTCTTCAATGCAAGCTAGAGAAAGTGTATGTAAAGAAAAGGTGAAATTAGTGTATGTGATTCTTGTTCTCTCAATCCAACCACTTGAATTTCAATCCAAGACCACTATTGTGTTGCTATGGACTAGGAGATTACTATACAAGGCCTTGATTGTGAATTTTTTTGGTTTGATTGTTCATTTCCAAGTAACTTACTAAACCCCCTATGTATGCTTAAGAATTGCTACATATTTGTCATGAATTGTACATGCATGACTTGTATACTTGGTATTTTCATGTCTAAATGATATGTTGTGATGTATAACATGTTCATGTGTTATATGTTGGGTTTGGATGATGTTGCATGTTGAAATCAAGTACTCAACCCTGGAATTGAACTAAAAGAACAAGTTAGAGACTTTAAATGGGAAATTTTGCATATAGCAATTATACCCAAATTTTGAGAAGTGTATAAATGACTCTAAGAAGTTGATATTAAGTTAGAGTAACAATTACCAAACATCGTGTTAAAATCCTACGAAATTTAGAATTCGTTTGATATGGGTTTTGGTCCTCCGAGTAGATGATACTGGTAAATTAGAGACTTGTAATTAGCTCTAAAATGATTGTTTAAAGTTCTTGAAAACAATATGATGATGAGAATTCCTGGTAGAATAATATAATCTACTTGACATGTATCAAGTTCACTACTTTTGAACTTGATGGTTATTTGTATGAGATGAATATTATACCAATTTGTGTATTGCATTGAGTCCAGCTAGCATTGTTGTTGTTTAGTCAAGGTTTCTACATATAGCCTTTACAAATCAATGTTTGGAATCGCTATGGGTCGCCGTACGGGAGGTCATACACCCTCACCTGTTGGCCACAGGTAGGAAGTAGCCCTACTGTTGTAGCAATACGCATGACTTTGGTTTGCTAAGTAACCCGAAGAGTGATTCCAGGGGCGTCGATAATCGATGAGTGATACCGGTGACGTTGATACTACATATATGAGTATTGAGACATGGTTATTTGTTGATTTCGTGTATTGCAGGAGCAGTGCGAAGATGGAGAAAGAGAAATGATATACTTTAATATGTGGTTATTTACTAGCACTTATGTGAATATCAAGGTGCGATGTGATTTATCTGATTTGTATATCAGTGAAGATGATATATGTTCAGTTGTGGTATATAAATGCTATTACCATGTTATCTTTACAACTTGAGCATTATGCCATGTCATGTCGTTGCATTTAGTAACTTATTGAGTTTTGACTCACCCTGTTTGTTGTTTATTGTTTTTTCTTAGATCCGAGCCAACCTAGCCGTTCCCGGTGAGGTCGGTGTGTTTTCGAGTAGCTTGAAGGTTTTATTTTGGCTTTGTTGTTCGTAGTATTTCTTTTGGTGAGGACGATGTTTGTGTAAAGTTATGTAAACATTACTTGGGTAGTATTCGTTCGTGTTGTAAATCGTATATTTTTTTGGTAGCCGACATATGCATGTCGTGCTTGTGTAATTAACTTGTTGTTAATTTAGTTTCTTTCCCGAGCATGTTGTGCCTTATGGTTTATGTTGTTTCTTCGGCATGTTGTGGCCGTGGAGGTTGTTATTGTTTGTTGTTTCCCAAGTCTTAGACTTGTGGTTTTTTGTTAGTTAGGTTCCGGCTGTAGTGTCGCCGAAGACTTGTTTAGTATTATATCAGGTTTATCAATTGTGTTTTATTGTAAGTACGGGTGGTTACGACACGTGCTTTCCTTGTTTGGTTGGGTCGTTGTGTTGTTTGGCGAACCGACCTTGGGATTTCGTATAAAGATCCGGGTCAGGGCGTCACAGTGTGATTGTTATAGTATGTGATAGGACAATCATCCTACTTTGATGATTGATTGTGTGTTTAGTGTTTTCAAGCACATTATGTTGATTTGGTGTTGTAGGATTATTATGACCTACTTGAGACATTCGTATTGTTATTGAATGTTGTTGTTGTGGTATGCTCCTACTTTGGAGTATTACCGGTTTGTTTTAAATGTCGAGTAAATATTCTACTTGAGCATTTAGTTTAAGTCCATGGCATATTTGTTTGGCAGTGTATTGACGCTCAATTATTGCAAGAGCTGGGGCTACGTAATAGTCAAAGGCCAATACATCGGGCCTCGCCTTAATGATGGCCACGGTAGGGAATAACGCCAGGTGTTGTATGGCACAGCTGTAACTTTGGTAAGCTATTACCAGGATGATTTTGTCGGGTTGTAGGGACCAGGGGCACCTGGTGTTGTGAATACACAAAAAATGGTTCACATGTTCTTGTTCTTGTATTATTGAGCTCTTGGTTTTGGTTATGGTTCGAGCACATCAACAACGGCTTCAAATTCAGGATTCTGGTTCATTGATCGAGCACGTCAACAACAACTTCGATATTTGGTATTTTATTGGTTGGTTTGTTGGAACTATTGGTTTGGTCAGAGGTATACCTCGACGCCGTATCCCTTTAAATGTGTTTACTTACCGCTCTTATATGCTTCCTATACAAGCGAATGTTGGTCATAGTTTCCAACTGGTATGGGATGGTTGGCGATCATTGAGCCACTTATGAGTGTAGGGTTGGTTGCCCTTATGTGCTACTACATGTTTATTATCCTGTTATATTGTTGTGCATAATGCCATGCCATATAGCCACATGTAGTAACTTGTCGATTAATGGTTAAGCTAGAATTATTATCTAGACTAGTGATATTTAGAGTTTTGGTTTCTTGTTGCATTCGTACTCTTAGCACTCAATACATTATGGTGGCTTATGGGGTCTTTTAGACTCACCCAACAACCTCCTCAGTTTGCAGGTTAAGTTCCAGCGCCGAGAGTCTTGAGGCTTGAAGTTAGCAAGATGTATTTGTATTGTCATTTTCTTATTAATTCTTGTATTGTGAGATCGTGAGGTTCAACTAAGTTATGTAGACTTAGTATGTTGGGTAGAAATAGTTGTTCTCTTCAGATTTGTATTTTGGTGCCGACTTGTGAGGTCGTGCCGGTTGTAGTACTTTATAATTTTGGATCGCTGACTTGTGGTGTTTTAGTATTTTTGTTTCTCTGGCTCGTGTATTTAGCCATCGAGGTTTTTATTGTTGGGTTTATCTTAGTGTTGTTCTCCGGCATATGTTTGGCCGTTGAGGTTTATTTAGTTGTGGTTGTTGTTCGAGTTTTAGAAACTCACATTTTATCATGTATTCTGCTGCATTAGTTTTAGTTTTGAGCTTGTATAGCTCGTTTACTTTTGTGGACTTTAGTTGTTTCTATTCGTTTGGCGCACCGAGTTGGAGTTCATCATCGGATCTCGGACTCGGGTCGTCACATCTACGGTCAGGCTAATATACTACGCACGTGACAAGTTACAAGTCACAAATGGCTAATCAGGAGCCTACAACAATTCATGTTTAACCGAGCACGATGGCTCATATAATAATAAATTCATACCGAACCAAATTATAAGGCATGATACACAATCCATACAAATGTACAAACATGTCCAAGCGCATCAATTCCATTTACTTATCCATTCCATTTGGTAACAGGGTTAGGCAATTTCTATTTAACATGCTATCAACTTAGTCTCGACGAATATCTCTTGACAACCAAATCAGGGGCCCTTCTGATGTGGCTTCAAAAGCTTCCGTCGTAGAGCGTTAGGGACAGGTGATTACAAATATGCCCTTTAGAATCGGTCTCATGCACATAAGTGTCAAATACAAGCAAATGCACCTAAGTGTAACATATGTCTCTAATATGTACAAGTTTTGCATTCAATGATGTGATATGCAGGAATGAAGCGTCTAAGTTAGTACGTACTCATATACTTGCACTACCGTAACTCGACGCTCAACATTAATTGTTAGTGGACTCGTGACCCAAAATCTCGGGTCCTCCACATCTATCTCTTCCAAAGCTACCTAATCACAAGCCTAAGATGTTCCTTGAAGCGTCCTGACTACATATCTCTATGATTAACAATACCACCCAAGTTGGTCAAATAACAATACTAACCTTCTAAACAATTCACACCAGTCGACATCATTCTAGCACGGACTCACTAATCTCTAAAAGGTAAATAACTACTACAAATTATTAATCCCCGCTCTCGTAAGCGTCAGAACTCAACTAATCCAGTCCTATATGGACTAACTCCAAGAATTCACCTATATCAATCCAACACTTATACTCAAACACTCAACGTTGATCACTCATCCAATAACCAAACCACCTAAGCCGAGGATCCTATCCTGGCGAATAGCTAACTTAAGTTTTGATACCAATTGTAGTACCTCGAGTCTGAGATCCGATGTTGAACCACAACTTGGTGCTCTAAACTAACAAGAACAACAGAATAACCGATAAGAGCGAGCTACACAAAAGCTCAAACCAAAATTATGCAGCGGAATACAATATAAAATGTGAGTTTCAAAAACTGGAATAACAACTCACAACTATTTAAAACCTCCACGGTTAGACACGTGCCAGAGAACAACTAAAGTAAAGCCAATGATTAAAACCTCGATGGCTAAATACACGAGCTAGAGGAACAACAATAATAAACACCACGAGCTACACGCTCGGAAAAAACTAGAAATAAAATGTCAACGGGCACAAGTCCACACCAAAACCACGAGTTTGTAATCAGAAATTATAAAGTACTACAATTGGCACGACCTCACAAGTCGGCCTCAAAGTAAAAATCTAAAGAATACAAATATTTCTACCCAACATACCAAGTTTACTTAACTTAGTTGAACTCACGATCTCACAATACAAGAAATAGTAGGAAATGACAATATAAATA
Organism: Platycodon grandiflorus; assembly: GCA_016624345.1. Lineage (NCBI taxonomy): Eukaryota > Viridiplantae > Streptophyta > Magnoliopsida > Asterales > Campanulaceae > Platycodon > Platycodon grandiflorus. The sequence goes on from CM028368.1 coordinate 29,547,395, forward strand.
CAACTTGCCTACTCCAAGTCTCAGGTTTCACTGCTATGGAACTTATAACCTGAAAACTGAGGAAAATAAGGGTGAGTCTAAAAGACCCCGTAAACCATTATAATGTATTGCGTGCTATGAGTATGAATGAAACAGTAAACTAAAACGCTACATATAACTAGTCTAGGTAGCTAATCCAGCTTCCCTAACCTCAAAATCATAAACCGACAAGTCTAGGTAATAATTCCAACTTAACCATTAATCGGCGAGTTGCATGCGACTATATGGCATGACATTATGAACAACAATATAACAAGAAAATAAACATGTAATAGAACATAAGAGCAACCAACCCTATACTAACGAGAGGCTCAGTAGCCGCCAATCGTCCCATACCAGTTGGAGACCACGACTGTGGTGCCCCGAGTCCGAGTTCTGATGTTGAACCCCAACACGGTACACTAAACTAACAAGAACAACCGAATTACCGATAAGAGCGAGCCAAAAAAGCTCAAACCAAAACTATGCAGCGGAATACTAAATAAAAACATGTGTATCAAAAGCTCATATAACAAAAATACAACTAATACAAAAAGCCTGATAAACACGTGAGCTTCAAAAGCTCGAATAAGTAAAACCCCAACTATATAAAACCTCAATGGCCAAACAAACGCCGGAGAACAACACAAAGGTAAACCCCACAATTTAAATCTCGACGACTAAATACACGAGCTGGAGAAACAACAATACTACACACCACGAGCTACATGCTCGGGAAAAACTACTAATAAAGTATAAACGGGCACAAGGCCACATCAAAAGCATGAGTCTGTAATTCAAAATTATAAAGTACTTTAACCGGCACAACCTCACAAGTTGGCCTCAAAATACAAATCTAAAGAACACAAATATTTTTACCCAACATACTAAGTTTACACAACTTAGTTGAACCTCACGATCTCACAATACAAGAAATAATAAGAAACGACAATATAAATACAACTAGTTAAACTTCAAGCCTCAGGTCTCACTGCGCTGGAACTTACAACCTGCAAACTGAGGAAATTAAGGGTGAGTCTAAAAGTTCCCGTAAGCCACTATAATGTATTGTGTGCTATGAGTATGAATGCAACAGTAAACCAAGACCCTAAATATGTCTAGTCTAGGTAGCTGTGATGCCCCGACCCAGATCTCTATACAAAATCCCAAGGTTGAGTCGCCAAAACGACACAACAACACGAAGAGCACGTGGCGTAACCACCCATACTTACAACAAAACACAATTGATCCAACCTAATTAAATAAAAATAAGTCTTCGGCGACACTACAGCCGGAACCCAACAACTAAAGCCAAAAGTCTAAAACTTGGGAAATAAAACAACTACTACAACAATTACAACATCGGCCACAACATGCCGGAAGATAAACCACGAGCCACAACATGCTCGGGAAAGAAACAAAATTAACAGCAAGTTAATATACATAAGCACGACATACATACGTCGGCTACCAAAAGAATATACCAAACGACACCGAAGTACTACCCACAGTAAAGTTTAAATAACTTCATAAACCGCTCGTCCTTACCAAAAGAAAATAACTAACTAGGTGTGAGATTCTAGAGCTACCAAAAGAAGACAGCCTGCAAGCTAACGGGAACACTTTCGGTCTCACCGATAACTTCCTGGCTTGCTTGGATCTAAGGAAAACAATAAACAACAAACGAGGTGAGTCGAAACTCAATAAGTTACTAATGCTACTACATGACATGGCATAATGCTCAAGTAATAAACACAATGTGGTAATAGCATTTATATACCACAACTGAACATATATCATCGTCCTTGATATACAAATAACATATCTCATATAGCACCTTGATATTCACATAAGTGCTCGTAAATAAATCACATTATAAAAGGATATCATTTCTCTTTCTTCATCTTTGTGTTGCTCCTGATATATACAAAATAACCATGTGTCCTCGATACTCGTGTACGTAGTATCGATGTCCCCGATCAAACCGATCGAGTTTCGCTAGCTAACCAAAGTCATGCGTATTGCTACGACAGTGGGGCTACATCCCACCTATGGCCAATAGGTGAGGGTGTGTGAACCAGTACGATGACTTATAGCGATTACAAACATTGATTTGTAAAGAAGATATGTCGTCCCACCTTGACTTAACAACAAATTGCCAGCTGGACTCAATGCAATGCACAAGTTGGTGCAATACTCATCTTATGCACCTAACCATCAAGTTCAAAAGTAGTGAACTTGATACATGTCAAATAGATTATTTTATTCTACCATGTATAATCATCAAACATATTGTTCAATAACTTTAAACCAAAATTTTAGAAGTATATTACAAGTCTCAAATTTACCAGTATCAAATACTTGGAGGACCAAAATCTATATCAAACGAATTCTAATTTTTGTAGGATTTTAACATGTTGTTCGGTGATTGATACTCTAACTAAATTAAACTTCTTAGAGTCATTTCCACACTCCTCAAAATTTGGGGATAAATGCTATATGCAAAATTTCCACTTCAAGCCTCTAACATGTTCTTTAGTTCACTTCCTTGGTTGTCATCAAACTCTACACATTTTAAACCATCCAAACCAAGTATTTCACATAACATCATGTTACTCACATCAATATGACATTTAGACATGAATTCAACAATAATATAAGTCATGCATGTTCATAGATGTTCATACATGTAACAATTTTTAAGCATATATAGGGGGTTGGTTTAGTAACTTACTCCAAAGTAGACACTCAAGCCAACAAATTCACAATCAAAGTCTTGTAATGGAGTCTCCTAGTCTTTAGCAACACTTTGGTGGTCTTGCATGTAAGATCCAATGGTTGGATGATGAAGAGTAGAACACACACACTAATCTCACACTAAATCTCCCACACTTAAGCTTTTAAGCTTTCATGGAAGAGTGAAATGAAGAAATGAAGTGTAATGGAGTCTCTCACAAGGTTGGGAGTAACTTATCAGGCTGGTTAAAGGGTCAAACCAAGGTAACCATATAAGCACTATTAGATGCACAAGAACTAAGGCATGACCACGTTGAACATGTTACTTAAACATTTAAACATATATAATTAACATAATGACATACAAGAAGGCAAGCATATAAAGCATAAAGAATTCAGGGTATCACAGTAGCAATTCTAGCTTACCTAACATTTCAACTATAAACTGGCAAGTCTAGGTAATGATTCCAACTTAACCATTAATCAACAAGCTGCTACATGCGATTACATGTCATACGAGATGCGAGACAGTAATTATAACGAGTATGACAAGATATTGAATGATATATCATTCGCGAAGCATAGCGTATAACAAGTATAACATAAAGTCACACAACCCTATACTACACAAGAGGCTCAGTAGCCACCAACCTTCCCATACCAGTTGGAGACCACGACCAACATTCACTCGTATAGAAAGCACGTAATTCACATAAACCACATAGCACGGTGATGCTTACATAAGTGTGACGTAAATGAATCATATAGGAAAAGATATAGTTCTCCATCCAAATCTCTGCATTGCTCCTGTAATACACAAAAAACTAATGTGCCTCGATACTCGTGTAAGTAGTATCGACATCCCCGATCCCATCGGGTTCCATAGCTAACTAAAGTCATGCGTATTGTTACAATAGTGGGGCTACATCCCACTGCGGCCAATAGGTGAGGGGTGTGTACAAAACCAGTACGGCGACCTATAGTGATTGTAAAATAAATTTGTAAAGACTATACGTTGTCCCACCATAACTTTACCAAGAATGCCAGCCGGTCTCAATGCAATGCATAAGTAGATATTTACTCGTCATTCTCAACAAATCAAAGTGTGTTACCTTGAATCACATGCCAAATCAACTCAATGTGCTTGTAAATATTAAACACACAATCAATCATCAAAGTAAGATGATTGTCCTATCACATACTAGAACAATCACATTATGTTCGTAATCACTGAACATATAGACAAAACAAGACAATAGGCAAAGTAGGCCTATTGTACAACTCAACAATCGAACAGTGTTTGTGATAGCTAGGTACACATATAACCACAAACGTAAGGTATTCCTATCGTATAAATAACTGTCAAACGGTATCCATAAGGTGGAACCTATACATCACATGGATAGGCTATTTATTCCAAATCCCAAAATAAAGTAACAGGTTCATCACATGTACACAAACTCATAACCCACATAGGTAGGCCTACTCATACATACAACCATTAATTAATGTGTAATAGTTACGCTAAACTTGGGATCTCTAAGTATCCTATAATCACTCAACCAAAGTATGTCACTAATACTTAAGATATAACGAACTCGTCACCCGACTATTGAGACTGTACAACTCCCTACTAATGTCATGAACTAAGGGACGTGATTAATCAATAATTCATATGAAAAGGCAAGTATACACCATTAACCATTGTTTATACACAGGACATACTTTAACTATTCCACATAACTCATAGTTAACTAATATTTAACTAAGTCAACCAAGGTCAAGTTCTATCGAATCATAACCTCATCGATTCGTCATCCCACATTGTAGGAGACTAAAATACACCTCGTACTGATTTATACTACTCATTACTCAAATAGAGTTGATTATACCCATTAGTAAATTCGTCCTTTTATTCGACGTTTGTTCATTACGTCCTATTCGACTCCGCTAGAGTCAGTCACGACTAGTATACAACTTGTATAATGTTCAATATAAATTTACTATCTCCTGTTGACTCCGCTAGAGTCATTACTCATATTCGCAATATTGGGACGAACCGTAGTATCGCCCTTAATTAACTACATTAATTGCAATACTCCATATTTAGCATGTTTTCCACCTATAGAAATCTTGTAAATTTATCGTGAGTAACAACTTACACAATTCTAGTGAGTTATTAATACTCGATGTTTAATAATAACAACACAACAATTATACTCCATTGAGTCTCTAATTATTGGAGACTAACAACAACAATATCAACAATAACAATAACATTTATCCAACACCGCGCAGTGGTAACATCAAATTCATCAAATATTCTACAGACATCCAAATATTACCAATCTTGCATACCTAGAAACTAGACATCTTAAACTACATTTTACCACTTTGACTCACCTCATTTGGACTTATTTGTAATACCCTAGTTTATTCTTATGTTCAATATATTTACTTGGTTGCATTGTTGACATGCTAGACATACATGTTAGGTTCATGTGAATAGCATGTTGAGTAGTTTACACCATGATTTCATGTGTTTAGTATGCTTGTTTTATAATTTAATCATTCATACTTGTGTTGCATAACATTCTAGCCTAGTTCTTTACGAATTGGAATGAGCTATGATGTGTTTTAAACATTGATGGAGGTTAGAATCATGTTAGGATTGATTGGGAACACTTTAGAAACATTTTTGAACAATTTTGGACTCCCAGGTCGCGCCCCAGCGCACCCCAGGCGAGCCTTAGTGTGCAATAACCAGGAAATTTTAGAAAAATTAGACAAAAGTTTAGGACGGAGTGTGCCTTAGCGCGCCAATTTGCGCGCCCTAACGCGCATACGGACAGGATTTTTTAACTTTTGTAATTTTTTATTTTTGACCCTTTAACCTTGGTTGATCCAACTTAAAATGTACCAAGTACCTTTGACCAGCCTAATACTCTCCCTAAACCTCTAAGGAGACTTAAAAACACTTCCATTACCTCGTTTTATTCATCCATGGAAGCTTAAGAGTAGGTGTGGGAGATAAAGGTGAGATTAGTGTGTGTGAGCCACCTCTTCATCATCCAACCATCCAAACTTTGATCCAAGACCATCAAGGTGTAGGGGCTGACTTGGGGAACAACTTAGAAGGCTTTGATTTTGATTTCATTGGTTTGATTTTTCCATTTGAGGTAAGTTACTAATCCCCTTTATATGCGTAGAAACTATTGCACAATTGCTTTTGATTATACATGCATGACTTGTAGACTTGGTATTTTCATGTCTAAATGATATGTTGAGATGTATGACATGTTTATGTGCTAAATGTTGGGTTTGGATGATGTTGCATGTTAAAATTAAGTACTCAACCATGGAATTGAACTAAAGAACAAGTTAGAGACTTTAAATGGGAAATCTTGCATATAGCAATTATACGTAAATTTTGAGAAGTGTAGTAATAACTCTAAGGAGTTGATTCTTAGTTAGAGTAACAATCACCAAACAATGTGTTAAAATCCTACAAAAATTAGAGTTCGTTTGATATGGATTTTGGTCCTCCGAGTAATTAGTCATCTTCCAAGTTTAAGCAACATAACTGATATAGTGAAATCAGCTAATGTGCATCAGCAGACTTCAAGGACTGCTGGTAGGAAGATTATGTTATACTTTGCTGGTATAAAAGAGTTTAAGTAGTCGAAGAATAAGCAACATAAGAATAGCAATTAAGATTAAAGCAGCTGTAAACAAATAGGTACAAGTTTATCATAACAGCAAACTATAATCTTGTTTTAGATGCATCAATTACTTTCCTCAATCCAGATTGCACAAGATATATAACATATATTACAGGAAAGATAAGTAAAGGCTGAATGCAATAAAATATAATTTATATCAAAATTCAGCAGAGGTTTGCTCAAAGACAAACATGCTTAGTACATCAACCTAGACTCTTTAACCTAGCAATCTCCTAGGAAAGAAAAAGGAGAGATTAAGAAAGTAAAATCAAATTTATCAAAAATACATTGAAAGACGTAGTAAACATTTATTATGTTGTCTTCATGTAGTATCAACGCGATAAATTTGTTGTGAGAAGAGAATATTAGGCGTTGTTCAAATAACTAGTATTTGAACAAACTGAGTGCTGAGCACTCGGCCAAGTGTGATGACAATTCAATGCACAACTGACAGCCCTTATAATGTAGTATAAGTCTGCCGATATGAATGCAGTATGGATTATTATGCTCTGGTTCTTCATTGGACATCTTCAAGCTTGTTCAGTCTTCAACGATAAGCATGATGCTTGGTCTCTAGCTATGGATTTGAAGTATAGCAACTGAAGAGACTGAGTCTTTCGAAGGATGAAAGAGCTCAAATCAAGAAGGGAATTCTTGATTAAGTAGAGCTTCTTTGCCTTAGGAATTTCACATTTTTGTCTCACAAAGTGTTTGTTCTTACACTTGTGTTTTTCTCACTCTAAGTGTTGTTACAGATTGGAAGCACTAAGATCACTACCACCACCAACCCTTTTTGAATGAGGGATGAGAGACTTCTTTTATAGGATGGAGACGATGAAAGATTCGCTGAAGCTTGGATGAGTTTTGCCTGTTAGAGATCTGGTTCATTAATACATTAGAGTGCATTGTATAAGCTGTTGGGCAAAGACCTTCCGTTTAAGCTTTTGTCTTGAGGTCTGTCTGTGATTCAGGCTGTCAGGAGCCTGGGATGTAGCGCACTGTGTTTGGCCTTTTATGGAATGTAGCCTTGAAGACTGGGACCAATACACAGACGAGGAAATGTCTTCTAAATAATAGTGAAAGCAGAAACATCGATGCAAATCTTGAGCTGTCAGAAAGATCTTGTAACAGATCTATTTTGAATTGTAGCTTTGAGCAATGACTGATGTTCCTCTCTTGAATTATCAGCTTCCTAGCAGTTATTTGATGAAGAGCATAGCTGATACTTAGATTTGCCAATTTGAAACTGCTGTGGTAAAGATTGCTGATGAGACATGACTGATAGGAATGTCTGCTGGTGAAACATTACTGGTAGGCATGTCTGCTGGCGCTGGTAGAGCTAATCCATATGAAGAGTCATATTTGCTTGGTAGGACAAAGACTCGGACATGTACAAAGACTTCCTAGTCTAATGACCTATGCATTATTTCATCAAGCTGCCACACTAACCGATACGCAGCCCTTTTAGCCACTTGTGAAACATACGTTGTAATGGGAATAAACAAATCACTATGTTGGAATATGCAAACATATGCATTAGTTGTTTTCACAGGCATATTCCTAACAATCTCCTCCTATTTGCTTGTTACCATTACTACAATTGATATATACATACGACTCTTAAAGCAGATGTTCAATCCTTAGTAATAACATGCCTTCCAATGAATGATCATTTTATCTCAAGGCATGCCCTAGGCTGAACTTACAAGCGATATCGTATGTATAGTTATCTATTGCTAAGTATTTACAGACTCGATAAATAAAGATACAAATACGAAGCAATGGTAAAATATTTTTTGGCAATTATGAGATAAAATTGATAAGTAGGCCATAAAAATTTTTCTTGCGATATGGTTTAAGCTATTTAAAACAGTGCAGTTTGGGATCATTACTTATGATTTAATCAATTTTTTGAGGCTTCTTAATACTTAATTGAATTGATTAAGTATCAGATGATTTAAAAACAATAACTTTCTTGTGTCGAAAAATTTTCTTTTACAAGAAAGTTGTTTGAGCAACATTTTATGTAAGAACTGCTGAAATGTTCAACATTTTAGTTCCAAAACAAAAGGAATGTTCTTTTGAAGATTATGTTTCTTTCTTGTAAAGAGATTTTTCAAGAAAGTATTTTGAATAACAGCTTTGTTTGAAAAGATAAGAAATTTAGAAGATGCTGTTATTGAAATCTTTTTATAGAGTTTAATATTGGATGGGTCACAAAGACTTAATCGGACCAGTCTCAAAAACTTAATCGGACAATTCACAAAGACTATATGTCAAAATATTATATGTCAAGGTACTATATGTCAAAGTACTCTCCTCCTTAATGTATATTTGCTCTCCTCCTTAATTATAAATGTCTTTACCTATTTTTCGAATGTATGAGGCATGCATGTCGTATTGTATATGTCAAAGTATTATTCACCTCCTTAAAGTATATTTTAATGTGTGTGGCTGTATATATTAAATATGTCACATATGAAAGTACTCTCCTCCTTAAAGTACTGTACTCTCTTCTTTAATTATATATATTTCTCTGCATGTCAAAATTATAGAACTCTCCTCCTTAATGTCACAAGACTGTATGTTAATTTATAGAACTATGTATATGTCAATTTATAGAACTATGTATAAACTATGTATATGTCAATGTCAATTTATAGAACTCTCCTTCTTAATGATCACAAGCATGAGTGTATATGTAGAAGTATGAGTGTGTATGTCAAAATATGGGTATATACGGCAAAGTACTGTTAAGAAAATATTCTTCTGTTACTGTATAAGACATACATTTTATAATGTTTATATAGTTTCTCAGAATATTTATTTAGTTCAAAATAAGATATTAATGTATGAGACATATATCAAATGTCATATGTTAAATGTATAAGACATACATTTTATAATGTTTATATAGTTTCTCAGAATATTTATTTAGTTCAAAATAAGATATTAATGTATGAAACATAAGTGCTGTATATGTCAAAAGTCAACTTACTCTCCTCCTATTTCTAGTTCGCATCCATAACAGTCAACGTAAATATTTCTCCTCCTATTGCTGGATGTTTATATGAATAGAAAGCAGGAGTGGTCAACATTATGGACAAGTAGAACAAGTAGGAGTAGAAGAGCAATCAGAAGAAAGAATAACAGTAATGAAAGATATGCATAATATATTACATAGAGAACATGTAGATATAAGAGATACTCCCTCCGTTTCAGGCAAAGAGTCCACTTTCCTTTTATAGAAGTCAACATAAGACTAAATCAAATAAAAAATTTACATACTTTACTTATGTTTTAAAAAATAAAATTTCATTAATTAAAAAATATCTTAATAATACTATGGATTACAACTTTAATAACTTTGTAAAAATCACTAGATTTATGTTAATTATTGGTCAAACTTTAACTTAATTGACCAAAAAAAGTCAAAAGTGGACTCTTTGCCTGGAACGGAGGGAGTACTATTTTAGCAAAAACAACACCAAAGGAAATGCCTCATTAAAATAAAACACGTGAAGAGAAGCAAGTTTCCTTTCTTAGGTGCTGGAAATGCCTTAAGCAGCTACTGAGTCTGATGCAGAATTTTCGCCCATAGATGGATGCTCCTCCTGAATAGGTAGTTGCTCGAATGGAATGTTTGAGAGAACAGAAGAAGAATCAGGGGAAGATTCAGACTCAGCTGTTGATTACATATTCCTTGTGGGAATCCAGGCAATGAAATTGGAGACATCATTCCTGGGATCTTGAAGGTGATTTCTTAGCCGTCGATTGAGTCGAGGAGGTCTTTGAATTATCTGAGGCTGTGGTGCCAATATATTTATCATCCTTATTCTCCATTTGGTGTGAGGAATAGAACGAGTTGCTAGCCTAGCTGAATTTGTGTTTCGCATGATTTTGAAAGATGAGTATAAACTGATTGAGAAATTTTGAGATTTGAGCGAAATGAAAGATAAGCAGGTCATTTGTGAACATGTCTTTAGAACTTCTGAGAATTTGAAGGAACTCCTTGGGTGTAGAGAATTGATAAGACATAAATGTGGCTTAAGAGTAAGAATGAATTTAATGAAGTTGCAGTGATGTGATGTTAGTAACTAATGGTTATGACATTATGGCATAGGCATGTGTAGATTAGTAGCGTAGGTATGTGTACATTTGATATGGCAGAGATATAGGCAGAGTTGAATGATGGTATCAGCAGAGTTGAACAGAGTTGTTCTGAGAAAAAAAAATTGATACCAAGTGTCAGAAAAACACAAGATAGTTAGCCTTGAAGAAGAATATGCATTATGCATTTTGGCTAAGACTTAAGTAGGACTCTCCTCCTGCCTTGAAGAGATATAGATTTGGATTAATAAAAGCTTGTCTGATTAGCAGATGAGCTAATCATAATTTCAAGAATGGACTTGAAAGAATAAGAGTGTACTAGATTTGAGAGAAATAGGTGGATTATGTTTACTGACATCAATATATATATATATAGGCAATGTAAAACTTGATATCAGTTAGAATAAGTGATAAAATAAAAACTTATGATCTTCTTGATCAGCAGACTTAAAAGATAACTAATCAAGATGCTTCTTCTAGAAGAGGAATTATCATGAGAAATAATCATGATGTTAGGAATATGCCTGTAAAACAGCTGATATATATGTATGCATATTCCAAAAATAGTGATTTGCTTGTTCCCATTACAACGCAAGTTTCACAAGTGGCTAAAAGGGCTGAGTACCGGTTAGTGTGGCAGCTTGTTGAAACAATGCATAGGTCATTAGACTAGGAAGTCTTTGTACATATCCTAGTCTTTGTCCTACCAAAGTGATGACAAACCTTCATATGGATTAGCTCTTCAAGCACCAGCAGACATATCCATCAGCAATGTCTCACCAGCAGAACTTCCTACCAGCCATGTCTCATCAGCAATCTTTACACCAGCAGTATTATATCGACAGATCTCAGTATCAGCCAAGCTCTTCATCAGAACAACTGCAGAGAAGCTGATCATTCAAGAGGAACATCGGTCGTTGCTCAAAATGCTACAAGTCAAAATAGATCCGTTACAAGATCTCTTTGACAAACCCAAGATACGCATCGATGTCTCCGCCTTCAATATTATTCAGAAGACATTTCCTCTTTTGTGTATTGGTCTCAGTCTCCAAGGCTTCATTCCATAAAAGACCAAACACAGTGCGCTACATCCCGGCCTGCTCGACAAGTCTCATTCTGCCAGCCTGAGTCACAGACTTCTTCAAGACAAAAGCTTAACGAAAGGTCTTTGCCCAACAGATTCAACAATGTACTCTGATGCATTAATGATTCAAATTTCCAATGGGCAGAAACTCATTCAAAGCTCCAACGAACCCTTCATCTTCTCCAGCCTATATAAAGAAGACTCTCATTCTCACATTAGAAGAGACAAGTGTATGCGTACACTTGTGAGAGGTTGTGGTATTGAAATTGTTCTTCATCCGTCCAATCTGAAACCACACCCAAAGGAGTGAGAAACACAAGTGTAAATAAAAAACACTTTGTGTGAGAGAGAAACAGAAATTCCAAAGGCTGAGAAGTCCTGCTTGATCAAAAACTTAGTTTTTGATTTGAGTTCTTTCATCCTTCGAAAGACTCAGTCTCTTCAGTTGCTGCAATTCAAATCTTCAGCAAGAGACCAAGCATCTTGCAATTCGTTGAAGACTGATCAAGCTTGAAGATGTCCGATGAAGAAACAGAGCCTAATAATCCACATTGCATTCATATCGGCATACTTATACTACATTATAAGGGCTGTCGATTGTGCAATAAATTGTCCTCACTTTTGGCCGAGTGCATTGCACTCAGTTGTTCAAATACCAGCTATTTGAACAACGCCTAAAATTCTCTTCTCACAGAAAATATATCGAGTTGATACTACAGGAAGACAACTCAATAAAAATTGAGTACATCTTCCAATGTATTTTCGATATATTTGATTTCGCTTTCTTAATCTCTCCTTTTTCTTTCCTAAGGAGATTGCTAGGTTAGAGAGTCTAGGTTGATGTACTAAGCATGTTTGTCTTTGAGCAAACCTCTGCTGAATTTTAATATAAATCATATTTTTATTACATTTAGCCTTTACTTGTCATTCCTGTAATATTTGATATATCTTGTGCAATCTGGTTATGGAAAGCAATTGATGCATCTAATATAAAATTTTAGTTAACTGTTATGATAGATGATAAGTGCCTATTTTATAGGTACTTATAGGATCATATTCACATTATTTAACTTGGTTTAACTCCATTTTTTGTTCATTCATAGCATTATCTATTTTATTTGCGGATATTATGCTTGGGTTGTGTTTTGTTGTTATAACAGGATTTTAGGAACACTTTTTGACATGAAACATGGATCACGGGGTGCAACGGAACATGGTGGGGCAACCAGGGCTAAAGACTTGGAGCATTTTTTGTGGAAGAAAAGACAGAAGCCTCGCACGACCGTGCCAAGAAGCAACGCACGGCCGTGCGAAACAAAGTGCCAACTCACTGACAGAAATGAGCCTCGCACGACCGTGCCAAGAATCAACGCACGGTCGTGCCAAACATTCTGTCTCCAAATACGAGCTTCGTACGACCGTGCCAAGAAACAACGCACGGCCATGCGAAACAAAAGCTGCTGTTTAAAAGGTCTTGTGTCTTTTGATGAAGAGTTGTAACTTTTGGCTCATATGCCTAAAAAAATCTGATTGTATTCACCAGTTAAGGATCGAAAATTAGAGATATAGAACTTTACTCTAGCATTATATTTTGTATTCCATAACAGCAATCCTCAAAGTCATTCAATATTCGAAGATTGGTCAATTGTTCTTGGAGTTACTTTTGAAGGTGGAAGCAATAATTCACTGAAGTTTACTTTCAGCCTTTGTTTCTCTACAAGCATAAGTTTTTCTGTTCCTATCTCTATATTATTATTTTCTTTATGCTTGTTTTAATTATGGGTTGTGAGTAATCCCCCCAAATTCTTGGGGTTGGAAACTTAACACCATTATTCATCACTTTTAATTCATGCCATCTTCTCTTCATCTTAAACAATTCTCTTCATATCAAACTTAAAAGACTTACATTTTGGAGACGTCCGATTTGTATGATTCTAGTTAATCGAGAGAAGTACTTAGCAGTGAATCTCGACTAACGGAACCATATGAAGGAACTAGGTTTCATTAATCACGAGAGTAGTTTAATGGCTTAGGGATGATCCTTGAATGGAAAGTACGTGGATTTTATAACATTAATGGATTCTTACTAATTATGGGCCATCGAGAGATAGGGCATAATTAGTGAAGAATACAAATACTACTTGCTTGATCGTGAGAAGTAGTATAGGCTCAATGTACCATCCTTGATTTTGATGAAAACTATTATTCAAAAAGTATGATTATTTGATGAATAAATGAATGTTCAAGTCCCAATCCCGAGAATACCTTCATCTTATAAGAAGTTCAATTAAAGTAATCTGTGCATAATTCTAGTATTTTCATAAACATATTTTCCCTTAATCTTATTTCTATAATTTATATAAAAGCAAATATTTCTCTAGTAACATTGTCCTCGTGGGATTCGACCCGCATTTGCCTAATCTATACTACATTTACACCGTGCACTTGCGGTAACAAATAAGCCGTTAAGTTAAGGCTTAACAATAGACTTGTACACATTCTCTTACAGTTACTTCAATCTTATTTGTTATACTTATGCTGTTTATTCTTCTGCTGCTCAAACTCTTTTCTTCCAGCCAAGTATAACAACATCTTCCTATTATCCATTATTCAAGACTGCCGATACACATCGTCTGATATAACTATATTGGCTGTGTTGCTAGAACTGGGAAGATGACCTATGCATGTTAATTATTTCATCCATGTTTTCCAACATAAAATTTCAAATAGGATGAAATTTTTAAATAAATGTAGTATAGGCTATTCACCCCCCCTCTAGCCTATACTTTGAGCACATCACTGTGGACCTAACAACTAGTATCAGAGCTAGTACTCTGTGAATTTTATTCCAGGCTTAACAACCTGAGAGTTTAGATCCAGTTGCTCAGATTAGATGCATAGTCAAAAAGTGTGACGCCCCGACCCAGATCTCTATACGAAATCCCAAGGTCGGGTCGCCAATACAACATAACAACAAGAAAAGCACGTGGCGTAACTACCCGTACTTACAACAAAACCCAACAGATTAACCTGATAAAATAAAAACAAAACATCGGCGACACTATTGCCGGAACCCAACTAACCATAACAGCGAGTCTACAACTCAGGAAAAGAAACAATAACAACAACAATAACATCATCGGCCACAACATGCCGGGACAACAACTGGAATAATAATTAACTGTACACAAGCACGACATACATGTCGGCTACCAAAAGAATAATACAATAACCAAGTATAATTCTACCCCAAAGTAAAGTCTATATAACTTTACATACCAACCGTCCTCACCAAAATAAATACTACAACTATAACAAGCTCCACGAGCTACAAGGCCAAAAGACAACCTGCTAACTAATTGCGATCTCACCGACCTCACCGGTGACTTCCTGGTTGGCTCGGATCTAAGGAAAACAATTAAACACAACGGGGTGAGTCATAATGACACAGTAAGTTACTAAATGCAACTACATGACATGGCATAATGCTCAATCATAACACTGTAACATGGCATCATTTATAAGTATACCAAACTGTAAACATGTACCACATAATCATAGGCACATAAATCACATATACCACGTAGCACAGTGATGATCACATAGTGCACGTAAATAACCACATTAAATAAGGATATGGTTGCAGTCGGTCTAACTGTGCTGCTGTCGCTTTACACATATCAACTAACTCTGCCGAACCGGATCTCGTGCTCGGAACATATTGAACAAACTGTATATACTGTCGTTACATCTCGCTATTCTACTTAGCGAGGAAAGATACCATCGTTACTTCTCACCGTCTACTTAGTGAGGAAAATACTGTCGTTACTTCTCACCGTCTACTTAGTGAGGAAAATACTGGTTGCCATAGTTACGCGTATTGCTTATAACAATGGGACCACTTCCCACTAGGGCCGGTAGTGGGAGGAAAGGGAACCAATGAGGCGACCCATAGCAATCGCTTACCACGAAGACTATGTGTCGTCGCATTGCCGACTCAAGTCATGTATGCCAGCTGGACTTCTAAACAATGCACAAGTAGATATTTACTCGAAACATAACAACAACGACAAGGTTCAAAAGTAGTGAACCTTATCCCAACCAAGTAGGTCAATGATCCCACCTTAACACATTACTAACACATCTTGCAAAGTAAACTAATCAACATCTCTAAACCACATATTTAGTCTTGAATTACATAATCATACAAGCACACATTTGCAAGTAATTCTCAAGAACCATTAGACCACATATTTAGTCTATAAACATCTACACATTGAGATTCACGTTTGATACCCAAACAAGCACATCTTAAGGCTACTAATTTAGTCTAGTTGCAAACCCATGTTGAGACTACTCATATAGTTCTCAAGCACAAACACATCCAGAATACTTATTTAGTTTATTGACATCAAGTGCGAAATACTGCACTTATAACGACGATAGAATCATAACGGTACCATTCTTATAATCACCAGTGCCCTCAAGTACACTTATCCTAAATCATATAGTTATATAGTTAAATTCCAAGATTTACGAACAATCGCTTATTACAGGAGACGATGTACTAGTCTCTAACATTTCGTATTTTAATATTCATACGTGTAAACAACTCTCGGGAGTTGATAATTATATTAAATGAACATCCCAAACTACACAAGTCTGGATATACGGTGTGCTAATTTAATTAAACGTCATCTTACGAATATAATCGGAGTCTTTATTTTAACAGTACCAAATTATCGGAGGACTCAAACCCATATCAAATGAACTCTAAATTTCGTAGGATTTTAACATGTCTTTCGGTAGATATTATTCTTTTCAAATATCTAATTTCTAGAGTCATTAACATACTTCTCAAAATTTGGGTATAATTACCTTAGGTGAAATTTCCCAATTTAAGTCTCTAACTTGTTCTTGAGTTCATTACCAAGGTTGAGTGCTCAACATCAACATACAACATCATCCAAACCCAACACTTAACACATAAGCATGTTATGTATCTCATCATATCATTTAAACATGAAATCATCAAGTAATCAAGACATGCATGTTCATAAATATTCATACATGTAACAAATTCTAACATACATAGGGGGTTTAGTAACTTACCTCCAAAGAAGGCAATCAAGCTAACAAATTCATAATCAAGGTTTTGTAATGAAGTCTCCTAGTCTTTGGCAACAGCTTGGTGGTCTTGCATGGAAGATCCAATGGCTGGATGTTTAGATATGGGCTACACACACTATTCTCACCTTCATCTCCCACACTTAAGTTCTCAAGCTTTCATGGATGTTGAGAAATGAATTGAGAGAGTATTCTTTTGTCTCTCATCTGACTTGGAGGGTGTATAAGGCTGACCAAATGGTCTTGGGTCGTTTTAAGTGGGTCAAGGGGTCAAAATGGCAAAATTACAAACTTTGGAGAATGCTGTCTAAAAGATTGGTCTGATTTTTAGTCAACTTCAAAGATCTCCCTAGGATGATATGCAAGTCTAAAAATTACAAATAAGGTATGGTTGGAAAGCTCTTTGAGTCTAGTTTACACAGAATCAAACGGTTTGCAATTCTGAGTTTTCTACACAAAGTTGTGGCCAAATTACTACAGGTTGGTAAATCTACCCGATACACGCACGGCCGTGCCAAAATGTGCGCGGCCGTGCAAAACTTCTTGGAATCCTTGCACGCCGTGTCAACAAAGCTACGTGGCCGTGCCAAACCCCTACTGTCCAGTCTTACTTCTAATTGTCTCTATTTCCTTGTTTCAATCACTTGGCCACCCTAGGTGTGATTACACAATACTCATAGCACCTTTAACAACACATAATTCACATAGATCATCTCAACAATGCTATCAACAATCACCTCACACTTATGAATAATCACAAGGGCTTGTACTAAGTTAGTGCATTAACATGAATATGAATTAAGGCAAAAACCATATTGAACATATTTGTACAAGCAATCAAACACACATGTTGAGCATAATAACACAAACAATGTAAACATCTAAAGCATAACAAGTTCAGGTTATTACATCCTCTCCCCCTTAAAAGAATTTAGCCCCTAAATTCAGTCCAGCATCATTATTGAGCTAAGGATCTTCCCTTTATAATCAAACCCTTTTTTCTCAAAGTATATTCTCGGCTTCATAAGGTCACTCGAAAGAATTCCATCGAACAATTTCCTTGGATGTACTTCGATAATACAACTTTCCTAAGAATATCTATTGCAACAATGTAATGGTGTTCCATCGGTTTAGAGTCGTTTAATATTTATTCTCAAGGAGAATTCACACCTTCAACCGGCTATTAAATCATCACATGGTTTTCAAAATTTAGATTCCCGACTTCATTACCGTGTAAAGATAATTCATTCTATGTTCCCATACTAGTCTCAGTTAATATCATTTCCATATTCCGTTGACAATTGTTGTGGTAAGTAACTATCATTTGGAATCCATCACACATGTTTAAACATTCCCGGAAGTCATAATCATCGTTGTCAAACATATAGAAGATCTAAGGATAAGATGTATACCCAAGGTAATTCTTGGATTCTTTACCGATCACAACTAACTGTGTTCAATGTAGTTCTCTTATATCTCAATTCTTGCAAAGATGTTAATCTAAATGATGTGTTTACCCTTGTCATTAGTGGTACATGATCGCTTGGACAATCAATCCATGATGTATAACAATCTTGACATACACAAGATGACCTCATTATCGTCGGTAAATCTTCAATCTTCAATATCTCAATCATCATATTAAACTCAAATGCACAGCAGTAGGTACTTAGTTAAGATCTTTAAGTCTTTCCACTTATCAACAATGCCTATTATTCTGTTCATATTGTGAGAATAGAAAATTCAAATATTTAATCCCATGCACAACGCAAATCTCAGTTTCATAGTAGTAGTATTCCGACTTAAGTCCACATTAACGCAATACACTCTAAGTCAGTGAATAGATTACTTCCACTTATACCATATCAATTCCTTCAATGCAAAGGCTATCGCTTTCTATACTGATTAAGGTCACAACTCAATTCTCCTCTTACAGTTCACTTCGTATTAAGACTGAAAGTGAATAAGAAAACCATAATTGACATTTCATAAAATTCTCCAAGCATGACTTGCACACATGGTTTCATATATCCATCAATCGCTAATTCAACTCATGGTGATCCTTTAGGTTTTTTTTTGTTTCCTTAGTATCAACTAAACATATGTTCAAATCCCCGTTTTAGGTGACATATAAGGTATTCAACAGCAAACATTTCTGGACACTCTCATGAAGTAGAGAAATCCTCTAACTCTGGTATAGTTTTATTCACAACCATAACATGACTATAAATACTCAACTCAATCATGTGGTAACAGTATACTAACTCTCCAAACAGAAATGATATGCATGCTAATAACAATCATATCAACACAACCCAAGCATTTTTGTCACAGGGAAGAACATACTCACTTCATGATGGTACACAATCAATGCATGGCATGCACACATTAACAATCCATATCATGTATCTTATAAATATCATGTATAGGCATAACCACAAAGTTGACATACGACATATAGTTACTTGTTAGGTCCAAGGTTGCTCTATATAGGCTAGAAGGGGGTTGAATAGCCTATGTCCAATTTTGAAATTGATTCAAAAATCTTACTTCACTAGGGATTTAAAAATTTTGCGGGGAAGTCTTGTGAAGCACGGGACAAGTTGAGAATGGCGATCTTGGCGGGACAAGATCGGCGGTTCTTAACAGATTGGAAATCGGAAATTTAAAGCAACACAATCAAATCACAATCACACAAAAAGAGACGAGAATATTTAATATGGTTCACACTTATAAATAAGTGCTACGTCCACAACCAAAGTGGTCAACTTTGGATTTGAAAATCGTGTACTATGTTTTTCCACTAGATATTTTACAAACTAAATCTCTAATGGATTGTGTACAAAAATTTTGTTGACCAAGTGTTTGTGTGGGAGAATTGATATCAATAAGATACAATTCTCGTGAGCTATGAAAAGCTAGGTGTTGCAATCAATGAAGAGCTTTAATGGACTGATCGTCTTAGAGTGAGGCTCTTCAAAGAAGGATGTACGAATAGGGCGTTTAAGCTTTTAATGCACTTGAAGAAGATGAAGAAGATTCGAGTTGTAGTTGTTGAAGGTTATTGAATGCAGCAATGGAGTCTCCTTTTATATGCGGGAGGAAGCTTGGAGCCGTTGGTGGTCTTCTAATTTGAATTTAAGAGCAATTAATGCTCTAATCGGTTGTTGACTCTGATAGGCGGCACGTAGCTTGCGTCTGTCTCCGACACTTTGCTAAAAATAGGCGGTGCAGTGCTTGCGGGAGGAATGTCCTTTTCGAGTGTATGCCAAGAATGGAAACCTTCATTGAATGTGATTTGCGGGTTAACGTTGCATCGAAGTCAATGAAGTCCACAAATTAGAACATGTCTTAGGCGGTTCTCTTATCAGACGTTCTTAAGATTCTTCAACATTGCTGATGAGGCTTGGCTTGGATGAACTTGTCCGATATCTTGAAGAACTCTGCTTAAGCATACTTCGGCAGATGTAGGGAGGATGGCCGATATCCTTACAGGCTATCTTCTTCAAGGCAACTTACAATAAGCAACCCTAAGCTATTCAAGCTATGCCTAAGTACAAGTTGCCACACTAACAGACACGCAGGCCCATTAGTCACCTTGACTTAGACTTAGGTTATGGATTCAAGCAAATCTAGGCTAAGATGCAACAATCTCCTCCTATTTGCTTGAGTCCATGACCCTACGAATACAATATCAGCTGACCATGTTCAAGTCTAGTAATAACATGCTTGTAAGATTGATATATTAAATAAGCATGCCCTAGATGAACTTACATAAAGGTCATTGTATTCAAGAATTACAAAGTGTTTTCAAACAGGAAGTTAAGCATCAGACACTTGTAATGAAGCTGAATTTAAAGACATGCAGATAGGCAGAATAGGCAATATAGGACATGTCTTTAAACCAGTGGTTTAAATTTCATGCAATCACATAATAAGCAGTTCATAATACACATGAAAGTTTTAAAACATAGACATTGTTAATTAAACAAGTTGTTTAATTACAAAGTTTGGCAAAAAGATTATACAACATAGCCTCTTGATGCCCATTTAGAGTCAACAGCAGCCTTGAGTTTTACAATTTCTTCTTTTGCTGCTGCTAGCTCTTCTTTAGAATCTGCCAATTCGGAGGAGAGCTCTTTGTTCTTACGCAGCGAGCATTATGCTCAATGAGCTTAGTCGCGATCATTGTTGAGTCGAGCTATCTCCTCCTTCATGGACGCAAGCGAGGTATCAATGAAGCCGAGGCGATCCTCAGTATATTTGCGCTCCTTGCGATAGAAGGCCAAGTGCTTGGTTGTGAGATTACGCGTCGCTCGCACGGAGGAGTGGACAGAGCGATTGGCCTGGCGTTGGGAGTGAAGCACAAGCTTGTAACCAGCTTCAATCATGTCGATGACCTGCATCATCTTAGTGGCGAGGTTGTCCCAGTTGGTTTCGAAGATGGCGAGATGTCTTGGAGGAAGAGGTGAGATCGGCAGCAAGCGGCTTGGCTTGCGAGATGGATCGTGGCGAGCATCAAAGCGGCCTTTGCACCCTTTGAAATCTCCATCACTTGGGTCATGCGGTCGGCACACATGGGTGATGTGAGACCGATCTAAGAGTTGGTGCGGGGCCTTGGTCGGGTCAACGAGATGACCTCAAAATCTTTCAAAATTTATGTACGGCCTCGGCGGGATAGGTATCGACGAGTCGGGATGACTCGCTGGAGAGAGGATGGTCCTGCTGAGGGGGAAGGATGGCTGGGAGAAGACTGGGAGTGGCTGGAGGAAGATGGAGAATGGCTGGTAGAGGGTGAAGGAAGGCTAGGGAAGACGCGAGGAACAGGGAAGAGCCTTTCTATGTAGATGACATAGGAAAGGGGGTGAATAAAGAAGGGAGGAGGAGAAAAGAAAGGGGAAAGGTTAGGAGAAGGGAAGAGAATAGGGATGAGAGGGTTGAAGCCAAGGTAAGTGGTGACTACATCAATGAAGCCGTAGACCACGGGGTGAAGAAGGATGGAAGGATGGCGGATAATGGAGAAGGGGTTTAGGCGAGAGAGGAAGGGGAGATGTCCGATTTGGTTGGAAGGGGAAGGCCTAGGTCCTTATGGATTGCAACCCATTGATTGAAGATCATAAGATCTTGAACCGGCGAGTTGTGGGAGAAAAAGAGTTGTGACCGGGCGGGAGGAAGAGGGTCATAGTAGGCACCCCATTGAAAGATGATTTCACTGCGAGACATAGGCGGACAGGGAATTCTCTTGGGGTAGTCAAGGGTGGCTAAGAAAGGGTCGTGTCGGCATGGTTGGGTTTAGGCTGCTTGTCTCGAAGGACAGCGAGCACACCTCAGGGTGTAGGTGGTTATAGGGGTTGGTTTTGAGGCGTTTGGGAGTAGGTAGGGCAGAAGAGGGAGAGATAGGACGTTTGGAGGATGGTGGTTGAGAGGTGGTGGCAGGTGAGATGTATGGCTCTTGTGTGGTGGTTGTTTGGATGGGAGCAGAGGGAGGAGGTGAGGAAGCAGGTGAGGTGGAAGTGGTAGTAGGCATAGGTGGTGAAGGTGGAGGAGAAGTGGTAGGATCAGCAGTTCCTGAGAAGTGCACCTGCTTCTTGGCACTCTTCTTATAACGTTTGCCATGTTTGGACTTAGTAGGAGTGGAAGAGGCAGAAGCAGGTGGTGGAGATGATTTGGTGGGAACTGCTGGTGGGGGAACGTAGCTGATGGAGAAACGGCTGGTGTGGAGACAGCCGGTGTGGAGGAAGAAGTGGATGAGACCTTAGGGAGGCCAAATGATTCGTCTGTGGGTAGGAGGGTTTGTTTGGTTTTGGCTATGGAGGATTGGGAGGTAGGTTTAGAGGGTTTGGAGAGGTCAGCTGGTTGGAAGGATGAAGTGTCCTCTCAGCAGTGCCTTTGAGCGCGAGCTTCTGGATTGCTTGAGTTTGGGAGTGAGAGAGGGAGAGTGTTTAGGCTTTTGGTAGGAGGCTCGGCGCTCATATGGATCATGGTCTAGCTGCGAGGTCAAAATGCTCAGTAGCTCAGCCCAATAGGTGTAGGCTCCTCCTCCTCGGTGGTAACCCGCGTGTAGGTGACTTTCCTCTTACCCTTGTGGCTTGGGTAGAGGGGCCACGATACTTGATAGCAGCGGCGGGTGCGGCAGCGGCGGCCTCGGCCGCGTTGGTTGTCCTTTGGCCATATCATCCCGATAGCGGGTGATGTTGTTGACCGTGAAGACGTAGGTGTTGGACACCTTGATGAGGTCGTCAGTAGCGACCAGCTCATCAATCTCCTCATAACGTCGGAGGATGACATTAATAACCCTTACAAAGGGCCTCTTCATGGACGGGTGAGCTTGGACTTCAGCAACGCTCTGGGACAGCATTGAGAAGATGATCTTTGCCCAGTTGAGTTGCTTGCGAAGGACCACAGCCTTGGTCCACATCAGCTGCTGGGAAGTGAAGATGTCCCTCGAGCCATTTTTGAATAAGATGCTCTTGTCGAGCAAATGGCTGATATGATAGGGATTTTCTGGGAAAAGGTTCCTGGACATCTCGGAGAACCTCTCTGGTTGGGCAGATCCCCTCATCATTTCCCAAGCAAGTGCCGATTCGGCATCGGTCAAGTCCAATTTGCCTTCAACAGGCAGTCCAAGGATTTCTCCAACATCCTTGTAGGTCAACTTGATGTAGTGACCCCTGATGTAGCCCTTGATGTAGCTTAAATTGACAGGCTCAGAGGCATTAGCTGGAGGAGGAGGCAGAATCATCCTTGTATAAAACTCCTCAGCTAGAAGATTGCTGTAGTGAGTGTCGTTGAGTTGAAACAAGGGAAGAAGTCCACACTCAGCTAAATCTTTTAGTAGGGCATCACCAGCGGATGTGCTAATGATGGAGTCTCTGTCGATAGTCATCCCTGGGTGATAACTTGACCTGGGAAGGGTCCTGATTGGGAGCTCAGCAGCCAATGCAGCCCTGGTTGGCTTAGCAGAGGCGGAAGATGAAGTTGTAGCAGCAGCCTTTGAGGATTTAGACTTTCCCTACATGATCGGCAGATGTGAGAACATATATAGAAATCGGCGAGATATGCAAGAAACAGCAGATAATCATGAAATCAGCAGATATTAACATAAACAGGTACTGTTCAGATCAAAACCCAAAATATAGACAATTTAAAGCATAATATAAGAACAGATCATGTGACGCCCCGACCCAGACCTCTATACGAAATCCCAAGGTCGGGTCGCCAATACGACAACAACAAGAAGAGCACGTGGCGTAACCGCCCGTACTTACGACAAAACACCACTGATAACCTGATTAACACAAGTATGAACAATCTTCGGCGATAACAAGGCCGGAAAACAACTAGTAACAAGCACGAGTTTACAACTCGGGAAAGACAACTACTACAACAACATCGGCCACAACATGCCGGAACAAAACATAAACCACGAGCTACACTTGCTCGGAAAAGAAACTGAACTTACTACGAAGTTAAGCATACAAGCACGACATACATACGTCGGCTACCAAAGAATATATGGTTTACAACACAATAAATACTACCCAAGTAAAGTTTACATAACTTTACATAACCGTCGTCCTTACCAAAAGAGATACTGTTAAACAACAACAAGCTCCAAGAGCTACTAGACCAAAATACAACCTTCGAGCTACACGGAGTCTCACCGACCTCACCGGGAACCGCTAGGCTGGCTCGGATCTAAGGAAAACAAATAAACACATAACGGGGTGAGTCATAATGACACAGTAAGTTACTAATGCAACTAAATGGCATGGCATGATGCTCAAGCAATAAATAGAACATGGTATCAACATCTATATACCATAACGTATCATATATCATCTTACTTGATATACCATCATTCAACTCACATAACACTTGGTTACCAAATAAAGGCTTGTACATAAACCACGTTAGAGAAGGATATTGTATCTCTTTCTTCCACCTTGTGTAGCTCCTGCATTACACAAACAACCAATAGTGCCTCGATACTCGTGTACGTAGTATCGACGTCCCCGACTAATCCCATCGGGTTCAACTAGCAAGCCAAAGTCACGCGTATTGCTATAACAGTGGGGCTACTTCTCAACTGTGGCCAACAGAAGAGGGTGTGTGAACTCCGGTACGGCGACTTATAGCGATCACAAACTTTAATTTGTGAAGACGATAGGTCGTCCCACCATGACATAAACAACGACGACGCCAGCTGGACTTACACAACACACAAGTAGGTAAACTTACTCAACTTATGCAAATAACCGTCAAGTTCAAAAGTAGTGAACTTGACAAACATCATGTAGATTACATTTTCTACAACATATAACCATCAAACATACCATTATGCACATTTGATACCCAAACAAGAACATCTTAAGACTACTAATTTAGTCTAGTTACACACCCATGTTGAGATTACTCATATAGTTCTCAAGCACAAACACATCAAGAATACATATTTAGTACATTAACATCAAGTGCGAAGTACTACACCCATAATGACGCTTGAAGCGTAAACAACTCATTCTTATAAACACAAGTACCCTCAAGTACACTTATCCTAATTCATATGGTTTTGTAGTTAAATTCTAAGATTTACGAACAATCGCTTATTACATCGAGACTGATGTACTAATCTCTAACATTTCGTGTTTTAATATTCATACGTGTAAACAACTCTCGGGAGTTGATAATTATATTAAACGAACATCCCAAACTACACAAGTCCGGATATACGGCTTGCTAAATTAATTAGACGTCATCTTACGAATATAATCGAGTCTTTATTTTACCGTACCAAATAATCGGAGGACTGAAAACCATATCAAATGGACTCTAATTTTCGTAGTAATTTAACTAGTGATTCGGAGAATTATAATCTTTCAAAAATCCACTTTTGGTGTCAATTCATCAAGTTCATAAAATTGGGTATAATTGCTATATGCAAACTTTCACCATTTAAAGTCTCTAACATGTTCTTGAGTTTCCTATTTTGGTGATTATCAATCTCTACACAATTTACACTAACTAAACCATGTCTTTCATATTATAACATGTAATTTTTATCAACATAACATTCCCACATGAATCCAACAACAATTCAAGTCATGCATGTTTACAAACATTCATACATGTAAGAATTTCTAACATACAAGAGGGGGTTTAGTAACTTACCTTAAAATGAGAAATCAACCCAATGAAATCACAATCAAAGCCTTCTAAGTTGCTCCCCTAGTCATCCCCATCACATGCATGGCCTTGGATCAAAGTTTGGTTGGTTGGATTGAGAGAACAAGAATTACACACACTAATCTCACCTTCATCTCCCACACTAACTCTCAAGCTCCATGGATGATGAGAAATGAATTGAGAGAGTTTGAGAGTCTCTCAAGGGTCTTTAGAGGGTCAACAAGGCTGGTCATAAGGTCTTGGGTCGTCCTTAAGTGAGTCAAGGGGTTAAAATGACAAAATTACAAACTTTGGAGAATGCTGTCTAAATTAATAGATTGGGTCTGATTTTTTAGTCAACTTCAAAGATGTCTCTAGGATGATATACAAGTCTAAAAATTACAAATAATATATGGTTGGAAAGCTCTTTGAGTCTAGTTTACACAGAATCAAACGGTTTGCAATTCTGAGTTTTCTACACAAAGTTGTGGCCAAATTACTACAGGTTGGTCAAGTCTGTCCGTACGCGCGCTAGGGCGCGAATAATGCGCGCTAGGGCGCGCGAGCTGGCTGAACATTGTTTATTTTCTGATTTTTAACAAACTTCTGGTTGTATGCGCGCTAGGGCGCGCCTGGGGTGCGCTAGGGCGCGTCATGGGAGTTCAAAAATGTTCAAAAATGTATCCAAAGGGTTCCCAATCAATTCTAACATGATTCTAACCTCCAACCAAGTTTGAAACACATCTGAAACTCATTCTAAACAACATGTAACATGGCCATAAGTAATCAACTCACATTCATGAATGAACACAAGAATTTCAACAACTAATACATTGCAAATAGGTGTAACAAGATTAAGATTTGTATCAAGAATTATGGCATAACTAAACTAACATGTTATTCAAGCAAGTAGACATATATAGTGCATGCAAAAATTCAGGGTATTACACCCTCTCCCCCTTAAAAGAATTTAGTCCCTAAATTCAGTTCAGGACCATCGTTGAGCTAAGGATATTCCCCTTATAATCAAACCTTGTTTCCCAATGTACATTCTCGGTTGCATGAGGTCACTTAAAAGAATTTCATTGAACAATTCCCTGGATACACTTCAATAATACCACTTTCCCAAGAATATCTATCGCAACAATGTAACGGTGTTCCATCAATTTAAAGTTGTTTAGTAATTATTCCCAAGGAGAATTCACACTTTCAACCGACATTTGAATCATCACAAGGTTTCAAAGTTTAGATTCCCGACTTCATTACCGTATATAGATAATTCTTTCTTTTTTTTTTTTTTTATTAGTCTCAGTCAATATCATTTTCATACTCCGTTGACAATTGTTGTGGTGAGCAACTATTATTTGGAACACATCCCCCGGAAGTCATAATCACTGTTTCGAACGTTGAGAAGGTTTAAGGATAAGATGTATACTTGAAATAATTCTTGAACTCCTCTTTCAGTACACTACTCGCGGTGTTTAATCTAGTCTCTCGATATCTCATATATGCAAGGCTATAATTCATTTGATATGCATATCTTCGCCATTAGTAGTACATGATCACTTGGTTAATCAATCCATCACAATCTATAGCGTGTAACAATCTCAACATATACCAAATAGTCCTGTTATAATTAATAAATCTTCAATCTTGAACACACTAGTCATCATGTTAAACTCCATTGAATAGTAGAAGGTACATAGTTTAGATCTTTAAGTCTTTCCACTTATCGACAATGTCTCATATTTTGCTCATATCATGAGAATTGAAACTTCAATTATTTGAATCCATACATAACGCAATCTTAGATTCATAATAGTAGTATTTCAACTCAGGTAACGTCAATACTAACGCAAGAAAACTCAACTCAGTGAATATATTAATTCCACTTATACCATATCAACTCTTCGTTGCAGAAGCTATTGTTCTTCATTCTGATTAAGGTCACAACTCAATTCTTCTTTTAAGGTTCACTTCGTATTAAGACTGAAAGTGAATATAGATATCATTAATGACACCCTTACAAAATACTTCAAGTAAGACTTAAACATATGGTTTATGAAATCCATCAATTGCTAATCCAATTCATGGTGATCCCCTAGGTTCTTTGATTCCTTGGTATCAACTCAATACATGTTCAAGTCCCCGTTTTAGGTGACATATAAAGTAATCAACAACGAACATTTCTGGATACTTTCATAACGTAGAGAAATCCTCTAACTCTGGTGTAGTTTCATTCATAACCATAACATGAACCCAAATACTCAACTCGATTATGTGGCAACAGTATACTAACTTTCCGAACAGGATTGATATGCATGCTAATAACAATCATATCAACACAACCCAAGCATTTTTGTCACAGGGAAGAACATACTCACTTCATGATGGTAAACAATCAATGCATGGCATGCACACATTAACAATCCATATCATATATCTTATAAATATCATGTATAGGCATATCCACAAAGTTGACATACAGCGTATAGTTACTAACTCGTACATCACAACTTCTTACACTTTCAAGCCATATAAAGGTAAGACACATAACTACCATACAATATGTGATTACCTATTGGTCTATCACAAGTTTATCATACCAATAACAACATCTCAATCTCTTATTGGGGTATCTCCCTCAATCACAAGATAAAACTTGAAAACATATTACTCTAGTTTCCAATCACACAATGCAATATATGAATGCATGAACATGAGCTACCATAATACGTATACTCATAATAATATAGAAATGATACCTCCTATCTCGAGGGTAGACTTAGGAACTCCACGCTGGCTAAGCGCAAACACACGACTCTCAGATCTAGGATTACCATCACTATCTCTCTTAGAGCCACTAGACCGCTGACTAGCATTCCTAGATTGATTATGCATCTTCCTAGGACAATTTTTCCTCGGATGACCTCCTCCCACAATTATAACATTGCCCCTTTACCTTACTCCAATCTATCCTCCGGATGTCCGGTCTCAAGCAATAACTACATATCAATGGACCACCCTGTTGACTCGGAGCAAACATGTTATTATTACCTTGCCCACCGGACTGTTGCCTTGATTGCCCGCTGGACTGTGATCTTTCCTGACTTCCCTTGCGGTTATTGTTTCCACTACTATATCGGCTACCGGAACCCTGTCCTCGTCCCTGATTCTGTGATGCCTGTGGGAGGTTGTTTAAATTTCTCCATCGGTGCTCCTCTATGTCACTTTCTATTCTAAGTGCACAATCCATTGCGCTACGGTAAGCTAACGAAAGTAATTGTTCTCGATATTCGGTCCTCAAACCTTTAACAAACTTTTGTGCCTTCCTTGCTTCAATAGGGTTCAAGTGACTACAGTAACGCGCCAATTCTGAGAACTTGTTTGAGTACTGAGCCACGATCATACTTCCTTGTTCCAAGGTAATGAATTCCATCTGTCTTTTTTCTCGAACCACTGTTAGAATGAACTGTGCCTTGAATTCCTTCAAGAAGTTCGCCCACACATGAGGTATCCTCTGTCGTTCCCAGCTCTCCTGCAACATTTTCCACCAATGTTCCGCCACTCCTTCTAACATAAACACAGCTAGGACAACTTTTTCATCATCAGTACAACCGAGAATAGTAAATACCTTGATAATGTGTTTAATCCATAGTTCAGCCTTAGTAGCATCAGGTTCTCCATCGAAACTTTGGGGTTTCATCTTCAAGAACTTCTCAAGAATAGTAGTATTGCTTTCATGCCTTACTCTCTGTGGTGGTACTCCAATATTAAGCTGTGGTGCTGTAATATCTAACTGTCGTACTCTAGCCTCTGGTTGCAGTCATCTACCCTCCGGCTGAGGTCCTACCCCTACAATATCTCGCGGTGCTATCTCGGTTATCATCTGTGATAGTTTTTGATAAACATCATGGAGAACTTCATTCGATTGTTCGGGCGATTCGGGAGGAACATTACACCAGTATTAACATTTTTATCTCTTTCCTCATTTCCACCTGGACTCATACCGACCCTACTAGTGCTCGCTCCGTACTTAACTTCCACCATTTCGACCTACATAAAACACTCGACGTTAAAATCTCGATAACACACACCATACCCACCTAGGCCATGGAACCTATCCTGGCGAATAGCTAACATAAGCTCTGATACCAACTGTGACGCCCCGACCCAGACCTCTATACGAAATCCCAAGGTCGGGTCGCCAATACGACAACAACAAGAAGAGCACGTGGCGTAACCGCCCGTACTACGACAAAACACCCCGATAACCTGATTAACACAAGTATGAACAATCTTCGGCGATAACAAGGCCGGAAAACAACTAGTAACAAGCACGAGTTTACAACTCGGGAAAGACAACTACTACAACAACATCGGCCACAACATGCCGAACAAAACATAAACCACGAGCTACACTTGCTCGGAAAAAACTGAACTTACTACGAGTTAAACATACAAGCACGACATACATACGTCGGCTACCAAAGAATATATGGTTTACAACACAATAAATACTACCCAAGTAAAGTTTACATAACTTTACATAACCGTCGCCTTACCAAAAGAAATCTTAAACAACAACAAGCTCCAAGAGCTACTAGACCAAAATACAACCTTCGAGCTAACGGTCTCACCGACCTCACCGGAACCGCTAGGCTGGCTCGGATCTAAGGAAAACAAATAAACACATAACGGGGTGAGTCATAATGACACAGTAAGTTACTAATGCAACTAAATGGCATGGCATGATGCTCAAGCAATAAATAGAACATGGTATCAACATCTATATACCATAACGTATCATATATCATCTTACTTGATATACCATCATTCAACTCACATAACACTTGGTTACCAAATAAAGGCTTGTACATAAACCACGTTAGAGAAGGATATTGTATCTCTTTCTTCCACCTTGTGTAGCTCCTGCATTACACAAACAACCAATAGTGCCTCGATACTCGTGTACGTAGTATCGACGTCCCCGACTAATCCCATCGGGTTCAACTAGCAAGCCAAAGTCACGCGTATTGCTATAACAGTGGGGCTACTTCTCAACTGTGGCCAACAGAAGAGGGTGTGTGAACTCCGGTACGGCGACTTATAGCGATCACAAACTTTAATTTGTGAAGACGATAGGTCGTCCCACCATGACATAAACAACGACGACGCCAGCTGGACTTACACAACACACAAGTAGGTAAACTTACTCAACTTATGCAAATAACCGTCAAGTTCAAAAGTAGTGAACTTGACAAACATCATGTAGATTACATTTTCTACAACATATAACCATCAAACATACCATTATGCACATTTGATACCCAAACAAGAACATCTTAAGACTACTAATTTAGTCTAGTTACACACCCATGTTGAGATTACTCATATAGTTCTCAAGCACAAACACATCAAGAATACATATTTAGTACATTAACATCAAGTGCGAAGTACTACACCCATAATGACGCTTGAAGCGTAAACAACTCATTCTTATAAACACAAGTACCCTCAAGTACACTTATCCTAATTCATATGGTTTTGTAGTTAAATTCCAAGATTTACGAACAATCGCTTATTACATCGAGACTGATGTACTAGTCTCTAACATTTCGTATTTTAATATTCATACGTGTAAACAACTCTCGGGAGTTGATAATTATATTAAACGAACATCCCAAACTACACAAGTCCGGATATACGGCTTGCTAAATTAATTAGACGTCATCTTACGAATATAATCGGAGTCTTTATTTTACCGCACCAAATAATCGGAGGACCGAAAACCATATCAAATGGACTCTAATTTTCGTAGTAATTTAACTAGTGATTCGGAGAATTATAATCTTTCCAAAATCCACTTTTGGTGTCAATTCATCAAGTTCATAAAATTGGGTATAATTGCTATATGCAAACTTTCACCATTTAAAGTCTCTAACATGTTCTTGAGTTTCCTATTTTGGTGATTATCAATCTCTACACAATTTACACTAACTAAACCATGTCTTTCATATTATAACATGTAATTTTTATCAACATAACATTCCCACATGAATCCAACAACAATTCAAGTCATGCATGTTTACAAACATTCATACATGTAAGAATTTCTAACATACAAGAGGGGGTTTAGTAACTTACCTTAAAATGAGAAATCAACCCAATGAAATCACAATCAAAGCCTTCTAAGTTGCTCCCCTAGTCATCCCCATCACATGCATGGCCTTGGATCAAAGTTTGGTTGGTTGGATTGAGAGAACAAGAATTACACACACTAATCTCACCTTCATCTCCCACACTAACTCTCAAGCTCCATGGATGATGAGAAATGAATTGAGAGAGTTTGAGAGTCTCTCAAGGGTCTTTAGAGGGTCAACAAGGCTGGTCATAAGGTCTTGGGTCGTCCTTAAGTGAGTCAAGGGGTTAAAATGACAAAATTACAAACTTTGGAGAATGCTGTCTAAATTAATAGATTGGGTCTGATTTTTTTAGTCAACTTCAAAGATGTCTCTAGGATGATATACAAGTCTAAAAATTACAAATAATATATGGTTGGAAAGCTCTTTGAGTCTAGTTTACACAGAATCAAACGGTTTGCAATTCTGAGTTTTCTACACAAAGTTGTGGCCAAATTACTACAGGTTGGTCAAGTCTGTCCGTACGCGCGCTAGGGCGCGAATAATGCGCGCTAGGGCGCGAGCTGGCTGAACATTGTTTATTTTCTGATTTTTAACAAACTTCTGGTTGTATGCGCGCTAGGGCGCGCCGGGCGCTAGGGCGCGTCATGGGAGTTCAAAAATGTTCAAAAATGTATCCAAAGGGTTCCCAATCAATTCTAACATGATTCTAACCTCCAACCAAGTTTGAAACACATCTCGAAACTCATTCTAAACAACATGTAACATGGCCATAAGTAATCAACTCACATTCATGAATGAACACAAGAATTTCAACAACTAATACATTGCAAATAGGTGTAACAAGATTAAGATTTGTATCAAGAATTATGGCATAACTAAACTAACATGTTATTCAAGCAAGTAGACATATATAGTGCATGCAAAAATTCGGGTATTACAATCATCATACGGGTTTTCAAATATCTACTGAGTTTGTCAGATTCAAGCAAACAAACTGATATAAATTGAAAACATAGTACCACAGGAATCTCTTACAACACATTTTACACCACAGAAGCATGATTCAAGCAACAATCGCAATATAGCACAGTTCATCAATGGCGGACAGTGTTGAAAACTTAAATTAGGTCAAAACAAGATCCTAAAACCGGATTTAAATGACTCAAGAAGGTGTAGAAATCCTTACCATTGATGATTTTAAGCTTGAAAACTTGAGAAATTTGTAGGTTTAAGAGGATTTGAGCTGGATTACAGATTGGAAGCTTGAAAGGTTTTTGAAAGTTTGAAAGTGGCGGTTGTTGAGAGTTGTGAAGAGTCACTGTACACTTTGCCCTTTTATACTTCTGACAGGCTAATAAATGACATTTGATAAAATTTGAAGTCCGCATTTATTACCTGATGAGTCACTGTACGTATGGCGCGCTTAAGTCTGCTTATTTCATCAAGGTCTGCCTATTTTATCAAAGTCTGCCTATTTTATAGAGGACTGCCGATATGAATATAGATCTGCCTAGTTTATAAAATGACTTAAGGAATTTGCAAGAAAGGTTAAGGATTGAGGTCAAGCATACCAAGCTCTCCTCTTAAATAAGCAAACCTGGTTGAATCAAGTGGTTTTGTGAAGATGTCTGCTACCTGATTCTCTGTAGGCACATATTGCATCCGATGTTACCTTTTTCAACATGATCTTTAAGAAAGTGATATCTCACATCAATGTGCTTTGTTTTGGAGTGCATGACAGATTTTGAGAGAGATTCCGATGTGTTGTCGCACATTATAGGACAATCATCGCTTTTGATCTCATAGTCTAACTTGTTGTTTGATCCACAAACAATGTGAGCAGCAGCTACCAGCAGCTATGTATTCCTTCGGTTGTTGAAGTTGAAACAGAGGTTTGCTTCTTCTCGGCCCATGAGACAAGTCTATTTCCTAAGAATTGACATGTCCCACTTGTGCTTTTCTGTCAACTTTACATGCAGCAAAATCGGCATCGAATAGCCTATAAGATTAAAAGATGAATCTCTAGGATACCGATTCCCAAATTGGGAGTATCTATCGATATCTCGATGATTCTTTTGACCGCTTGTAGGTGAGACTCCTTTGGATCAGCTTGAAACCTAGCACAAACACAAACAAAGAACATGATATCGTGCCTACTAGCGCTTAAGTATAAAGTGAACCAATCATGCCTTCTGTAGAGAGTCATGTCCACTTTCTTGCCCTTCTCATCTTTGTCAAGATGGCAGGTTAGTAGCCATAGGAGTCCGTTGTTTGCATTCTCAAGACCAAATTTCTTGATAACATCCTTAGCATATTTGGCTTGATTGATGAAGATACCATTTGAACTTTGTTGAATTTGAAGACCAAGGAAAAGTTGAGCTCTCCCATCATGCTCATCTCAAATTTACTCGCATAAGCTTTTCAAACCTTTTGCAAAGATTTTCATTAGTAGAACCAAAGATAATATCATCAACATATATTTGAACAAGTAAGGAATGACCTTTATGTTTCATAATGAAAAGAGTAGTGTCAATTTGACCTCTTACAAAGCCTTGAGATATCAAGAACTTTGAAAGGGTCTCATACCAGGCTCTTGGAGCTTGTTTAAGTCCATAAAGGGCTTTCCTCAGCTGTAGACATCTTCTCTCCTTGAACAGGTCTATGAACCCAAGTGGTTGCTCAACATAGACTTCTTCTTGAAGTTCTCCATTCGAAAAGCACTCTTTACATCCATTTGATAAACTTTGAAGTCTTTGTAAGAGGCATAGGCCAAGAATAATCGATAGCTTCTAATCTTGCAACAGAGCAAATGTCTCATCATAGTCAATGCCCTCCTCCCGTCTATATCCTTGGGCTACCAGCCTTGCCTTGTTTCTTGTAATGTTGCCGTTTTCATCCATTTTGTTTCGAAACCCACTTTGTGCCAATAACTGCTTGTCCTTTGGGCCTAGGGACTAGTGACCAGACTTGGCATCTGTCAAATTGGTTTAGCTCTTCTTGCATAGCTTCCACCCAGCTTGGATCTTCTAGAGCTTCATCAATCTTTTTGGGTTCAATGTTAGATACAAATGCGCAGAATACATGCATTCATTCTTTGAAGCTTGTCTAGTTTGAACACCAAAGATTAAGATCTCCAATGATTTGAGTGATAGGATGATCTTTACTTCTAACTTCTGCAGGTTGAACTTGTCTGGTTGCATCGGCAGAGTTGGATTCTTGAGAAGTAGAAGTAACTGAAGCTTGGTTTTCTAAAGGGTAGGTTAATTCCAAGGTTGGTTGTATGACTTCTGGTGTGGAAGGCAAAGGATTCAGGGTGTTCATTTGTTGGTTCGCTGAGGATTCTAACAGGTTGACTCTTGGAAGCTCTTGTGAAGAAGGAGGATGAGCAGACTGACTTGGCCGCCTGCACTGCCTCATATTCATCAGAATCATTAGTAACCTTAGGAGCCAAATGTGGCCCAATGAAATCAAATTCATCAAAAGAAACATGTACAGATTCAACAACTTTAAGTGAAGTTTTATTGTAAACTCTGTATGCTTTTGAAAACTTGGCATATCCCAGAAAAATTCCTTCATCACTTTTGGATTCAAATTTACCTCTATGTTCTCTACCATTGTAAAGAACATAGCATTTACAACCAAATATTTTAAAGAATCCAATGTTGGGAGCTCTGCCTCTCCATACTTCATATGGAGTTTTGTTATGAAATTTGTTTATGATAGACCTGTTTTGTGTGAAGCGTGCAAGGTGTTCACGCCTGCCCGTAAATACATAGGCGCTTTGGCTTCAAGAATCATTGTCTTTCCCGCTTCAATGAGAGTTCTCGTTTCTTCCTCAAAGAACTCCATTTTGTTGAGGTGTGCCAACTGCAGAGAAATTGTGACCAATTCCATGGTCATCACAATATTTGGCCACACCATTGTTCTTGAACTCTGTTCCATTGTCTGATCTGACATCAGAGATATCATCCAGTTCCGAAGTCCGTAGTCTTCAAGAGTTCAGTAATGATGTCATATGCTTCATCTTTGGAGGACATCATTTCTACCCAAGTAAATCTTGAGTAATCATCAACTACCACAAGAGTATACTTGCTGCCACCAAGACTTGTAGTAGTTACAGGTCCAAACAGATCCATGTGCAAGAGTCAGAGATCCGTTGTTGATAGGCAAGGCTTGCTTTTGAAGGAAGATTTGTGTAGTTTGCCCAGTTGACATGCTCTGCAGACTGTGATTCAGCTGATATTTTAGGCAAACCGACAACTAGATTGTCTTTGATAGCTTCTCCAGGTATTTGAAATTGAGATGACTAAGCCTTTTGTGCCATAACCACCGTTGTCGGCTGATGACCTAGCAACCAAGCATAGATTTGATTTTCTTCCAACAAAGATTTAGGTCAACAAGATAGACATTCCCTTTTCTCAATCCAATCAGATAGTTGAACATGTCTCATTGTCCTTTATGAGACATTGACTAGAGGAGAACTGGACAGGTTAGCCCTTTATCACGAAATTGTGATATGCTTAGCGATTGTGCTTTAAACCTTCAACTAGAGAGACTTTGTTGATGGAGAGATTGCCTCTGATTATACTTCCATAACCAATGGTCTTCCCTTTTGAGTTGTCTCCAAATATGACCGAGGGACCCTTTGCTTCAACAATACTTGAGAGAAGATTTGGATCACCAGTCATATGCTTTGAGCATCCACTGTCTAGATACCATAGATCTTTTCTTCTTCATTGACACCATAAAGCATTCCCGAAATATAGACATTTAAGAATATGGTCCCCTTTTATTTTTGGGTCCTCAAGGTTAGCAACCTTTGGGATCCACACCTGTTTAACCTTTGGAGGAGTAAATCCTCTAGATTTAGGTGTGAATCTTAAGGCATTCATGAATCTCATGACCATGGCATTTGCAAGAAGAGCATTTGTGAAATCCTTCAACATGAGTAATGATTTCTTTTGAGGCTTAACATCGCCAGCTTGAATGATCTTTCGCCGATAATTGGCCTATAGGACTTAGGCTGATAATGCCTTTTCTTGTTGATGTTAGGTTTACCATAGGTAGACCTCTTATCAAAAGATTTTGTATTTACAGGCACATGTCCTTTAAGCTTTTTATCTGCAGAATTCACTTCTTTTACCCTTTTATAGGCAGTGTTGGGATCAGCAGTCTTGCCTTTGACAAATTTAATAGGTTTGAGCTGAGAGTTCCTAGACTTGCTATTAGTCATCCCTGTTTGCTTAGGGTGACTAATGGCAGGTTTCAGTTGCTCAAACTCACTATTAGCAGAGTCATTGCTGGCAGATTGCTTTCTTTGGACTTGTCTTTGTCTTGGATAAACAAAAGGAACTTTGTTAAAGCCAAGTCCTTGCCTTGGGAGACCGCGGTCATAAGAAACTTTATACCAATTCTTCAGCAATTGCTTCAGATGTCTCATCCTTTTGAGAACTAGAAGAACTACCTACTTTGAACTCACTTTGGAAACCAATGCCAGTTTTGTCATCTAAAGTTTTCTGGTTTGAGAGAATGGCATCAAAGTTTCCTTTAGAGTTATTCCAAGTATTGACAACCTTTTGAAGGTCATCTTTCTCAGAATTTATCTTCTTGATGTGTTCAAGTAGGAAATCCACTTTTTCGGTCAAAGCTTTGTTCTCTTTTTGCAATTTGATACTTTCAGCCTTTGTCGTATCAAGATCTTTGATTTAGACATCAAGGTTGATTTCTCGTGAGACAAGTTCATGCTTCTTGGCTAATTTCACATAGGCACTTTGAATTTTGAAAACTCTTCCAAAGATGTCTTTGTTAGCTTTGATGAGCTCTCCCTTGATGGTTCATTGAGCTCATCATCATCATCACTGCCATCTTGTTGAAATGGTAGTGACCTCACTGAATCATGGTGATCCTTAGGTTTTTTTTTGTTTCTTAGTATCAACTAAACATATGTTCAAATCCCCGTTTTAGGTGACATATAGTATTCAACAAGAAACATTTCGGACACTCTCATGAAGTAGAGAAATCCTCTAACTCTGGTATAGTTTATTCACAACCATAACATGACTATAAATACTCAACTCAATCATGTGGTAACAAAAGATACTCAACTCTCCAAACAAACATGTGCATGCTAATAACAATCATATCAACACAACCCAAGCATTTTTGTCACGTGAAGAACATACCACTTCATGATGGTACACAATCAATGCATGGCATGCACACATTAACAATCCATATCATGTATCTTATAAATATCATGTATAGGCATAACCACAAAGTTGACATACTCCATATAGTTACCGTTAGGTCCAAGGTTGCTCTATATAGCTAGAAGGGGGGTCAATAAAGCCTATGTCCAATTTTTTGAAATTGATTCAAAAAATCTTACTAACTAGGATTTAAAAAATTTTGCAAAGGAAGTCTTCGAAGCACAGTGAAGTTGAGAATGGCCGATCTTGGCAGACAAGATCGCGAGCTTCTAACAGATTGGAAACTGAAATTTAAAGCAACACAATCAAATCACAATCACACAAAAAGAGACAGAATATTTAATATGGTTCACACTTATAAATAAGTGCTACGTCCACAACCAAAGTGGTCAACTTTGGATTTGAAAATCGTGTACTATGTTTTTCCACTAGATATTTTACAAACTAAATCTCTAATGGATTGTGTACAAAAATTTTGTTGACCAAGTGGTTTGTGTGGGAGAATTGATATCAATAAGATACAATTCTCGTGAGCTATGAAAAGCTAGGTGTTGCAATCAATGAAGAGCTTTAATGGACTCGATCGTCTTAGAGTGAAGCTCTTCAAAGAAGGATGTACAGATAGGACGTTTAAGCTTTTAATGCACTTGAAGAAGATGAAGAAGATTCAGTAGTCAGAGGTTTCAAGGTTATTGAATGCAGCAATGAGTCTCCTTTATATGCAGTGAGGAAGCTTGAGCCGTTGGTGGTCTTCTAATTTGAATTTAAGAGCAATTAATGCTCTAATCGGTTGTTGACTCTCGATAGGCCGGCCCGTAGCTTGCGCTCCGTCTCCCGACACTTTGCTAAAAATAGGCGGTCTCTGTGCTGCGTGGAGAATGTCCTTTTCGAGTGTATGCCAAGAATGGAAACCTTCATTGAATGTGATTTGCGTGTTAACGTTGCATCGAAGTCAATGAAGTCCACAAATTAGAACATGTCTTAGGCAAGCTCTTATCGACGTTCTTAAGATTCTTCAACATTGTCGATGAGGCTTGCTTGGATGAACTTGTCCGATATCTTGAAGAACTCTGCTTAAGCATACTTCGCATGTAGGGAGGATGGCCGATATCCTTACAGGCTATCTTCTTCAAGGCAACTTACAATAGCAACCCTAAGCTATTCAAGCTATGCCTAAGTACAAGTTGCCACACTAATGTGACACGCAGCCCATTAGTCACCTTGACTTAGACTTAGGTTATGGATTCAAGCAAATCTAGGCTAAGATGCAACAGCATTAACTCGTATATCATAACTTCTTACACTTTCAAGCCATATAAAGGTAAGACATACAACTACCATACAATATGTGATTACCTATTGGTCTATCACAAGTTTATCATACCAATAACAACATCTCAATCTCTTATTGGGGTATCTCCCTCAATCACAAGATAAAACTTGGAAACATATTACTCTAGTTTCCAATCACACAATGCAACATATGAATGCATGAACATGAGCTACCATAATACGTGTACTCATAATAATACTGAGAGAATACCTCCTACCACGGGTGTAGACTCAGGAACTCCACGCATGTTAAGCGTAGACACACGACTCTGAGACCTAGGATTACCATCTCTATCTCTCTTAGAGCCACTAGATCGCTGACTAGCACTCCTAGACTGACTATTCCTCATCTTAAGACAATCCTTCCTAAGGTGATCTCCTCCACAAGCAAAGCACTTCCCCGCCTTACTCCAAAGACCCC
Organism: Platycodon grandiflorus; assembly: GCA_016624345.1. NCBI lineage: Eukaryota > Viridiplantae > Streptophyta > Magnoliopsida > Asterales > Campanulaceae > Platycodon > Platycodon grandiflorus. The sequence continues at coordinate 29,587,465 of CM028368.1, forward strand.
TTTCGTCAGACCCGCTTCTCAAACAAAAGCTACACATCATCGTGTCACTCGTCGCTCCGACTAGAAGTAGTGGTATTACTCCGTACACTAGACTGTTGTTTTACTTTCCCATCTGTCTGGGGTTTTGCCTGTCTCTCTTTATGATTATTACTACCTTCAGTTCCCGTGGTTCCTTTACATCGGTGTTCCTCTATATCTCCCTCTATTGCATAAGCACGATCTACGGCTCCTCGATAGTCCGTAAGTTGCAATGAGAGTAACCGTTTTCGATATTCGCTCTTCAATCCTTTGACAAACTTCGTGCCTTCTTCGCTTCATTAGGAACCAAGTAATTATGCAACGAGCCAATTTTGAACTTGGCCGAATACTAAGCCACCGACATACTACCTTGCTCCAAATCATAGAACTCTCGCTCTCTTCTCGCGAACCGCTCGGAACATACTCGTGCTTTGAACTCTCTTAAAAAGTTAGGCCACTGTGTGGTACCCCCGTAATTCCCAGCTTCCTTGTAACACTTGCCACCAATGTTCCCGCGCCCTCAAGCTTGAACACTGCTAAGGTCAATTTCTCATCATCACTGCAACCCAAAGCTACAAAGATCTTTATGATGTGTTCAATCCACAATTCTGCTTTAGTAACATCCGGTTCTCCTGAAAGTACGAGGTTTCATCTTTAAAAATTTTTCAAGCATACTAGTGTGGTTCCTCCTGTCTCATCTCGGCTGCGGTACTTCAATTTCTCGGTTGATGTACTCTATTCTCGTGTTGTGGTACTGTCCCTCCATTAATTCGCGAGTGATCTCATTCATCGCCTCCATCATTCTCCCACATGTTCATAAGATCCACATTCTGATTGTTCGTGTTCGATTCAGAGGAACATTACGCCAGTATTAGCATTCTCATCTCTTTCTTCATTTCCACTCGTACTGTATCGACCCTACTAGTACTCGCTCCGTCTAGTCCGCACCATTATTAACCTACACACACAACACTCGACGTTAAGATCTCAACAATAACACCATACCCACCTAGGCCATGGAACCTATCCCGGCGATAGCAAACTATTGCTCGATACCAACCGTGACGCCCGACCCGATCTCTATACGAAATCCCAAGGTCGGGTCAGCCAATACAACATAACAACAAGAAAAGCACGTGGCGTAACTACCCGTACTTACAACAAAACCCAACAGATTAACTCCGATAAAAATAAAAACAAAAACATCGCGAAACTATTGCCTAACCCAACTAACCATAACAACGAAGTCTACAACTCAGAAAAGAAACAATAACAACAACAATAACACATCGACCACAACATGCGGACAACAACCGGAATAATAAT